>JBBPBX010011440.1:0-46040 GCA_038048925.1 Garcialebias charrua | reverse complement strand
CTATGTCGTTATTTTTAAGTGCTTTACAAATGAAGTAGTTGCAGGTTTACAAGTTTGCATTTATTTATTTATTTACTTACTTACTTATTTGTTTGTTTATTAATTTAGTTAATTAATTATTTATTTGTTTACCTACTTATTTACTTACTTATTTATGTATTTGTTTATTTATTTACTTACTTATTTATTTATTTATTTATTTACTTACTTACTTATTTGTTATTTAGTTAATTATTTATTTGTTTACCTACTTATTAACTTACTTATTTATGTATTTGTTTATTTACTTACTTATTTATGTATTTGTTTATTTACTTACTTATTTATGTATTTGTTTATTTACTTATTTATTTATTTACTTACTTACTTACTTATTTATTTACTTACTTATTTATTTACTTACGTACTTACTTATTAGTTTATTTATTGATTGATTTGATTTGATTAATAGTTCTATATCTTTTTTTTCCCTTTATATTGATTTGATAAATAGTTCCATTTTTTTCGCAGGTCGTTAGTTTATTGAAAATGAAAAAAAAAATCATGAATTAAATAGTCTTTGTAGCTGATATATCTTTGTATTTTAGCTTGTTATTTTCTCACATACCAAAGCTTGTTACAGCCCTGTTTTAAAGGTCTTTACCAAATAAATAAATAATGAAATATATATGTTTATTTTATTAAATGTAAAATAAATAATTTTATTTTTTTGCTCTAGATGGAACCTCGTTTTAGGAAGCGGGCTGATGGTAGCCTAAATCTGACTGACACCATTGAAGCAGTAGCAGTAAAGAAAAGCCGGCGAGGACAGCCATGGGTGCCACAGATGTCTCCTGAGGCAGTGTTGGACAAGGCCAAAACGCTTCTGCTGCAGAACCATGGAGACCCAGCAAACAGAAAACACTTGCTGGGTTTCTTAGAAATTCAGTTTGGTGTCTTCCGTGGGCAGACATTTAAGTGGGTTCTTGAAAATACATTGGGGTATGCTGCTTACCTAGTATATGCCATGAAAAGGGACCCCACTGGTGGCAGCAAAGACTCTAAAGCACACTTCGAAAACAAAATGTGTTTCAAGGAGTATATGGAGATGTTTCCTTCTGGCAGAATTGCTATTGCCATGAAAGAAGAACATTGGCCCTCATGCACGAACCGTTCTTACGCACAGATTTGTGCTTAAACTGTGCGTACGAGTGATTTAGGATCATTTGTGGCATCCAACAATGTTTTCGTATCCTAGGATTTTTTTCAGATACGAACAAAATTTACGTGTGGTCCCGACCTGTCGTATATTTTACGAGGAGTCGGTCTGCTGTTATCCAGACGGCCTTTTCTCCACTAATAACTTTATATTTCGTTATTTAGAAAATATTTTGAGTTTAAAAACAATTAAATGCAACCACACATATTGGTTTAATTAAAGCGGCTTCAACACCCCCCCCCCCACGTCCACCACCTTGCGCCACCCGCGCGTGGCCCCCCGCGCCACTCATGTCGACCACCGTGTGCCACGCAACGCGCCCCCCGCGCCACCACGCCACGCGCCCCCCCCGCGCCACTCATGTCGACCACCGTGTGCCACGCAACGCGCCCCGCGCAACCACGCCACGCGCCACTGTCGACACACACACACACACACACACACACACACACACACACACACACACACACACACACACACACACACACACACACATACACAGCGCCGCTGCAGAGACAGGGGAGAAAAAAGCGAAACCAGCTTATTCAGTTGTTTCATGTCATTTTTAATATAAACTGCCTGTTGACTGTGGGCGCTCACTGATGTCATCTGTATTCTGTGTGGGTCTGCGCTCAGATCCGGGGCTGACACTATGATCAAAGGCGAGTCACTTTTAATTCGCCAAACGCGTTTGTGTGTTTTCTGACGCATAAAAGCCGGAATGAATGGACACTTCCTGCTCGCGGTGGCAGGAAACTATAGCCTTATATGGTGTTTTGAGGGGTGGGAATTATGTAAATAACCTCCCGCGAGCACGCGCAGGTGAGTAGAACAGGTGGGATTCATCATTATTTACACAGCTCATATACACACATTTCCTGACGATAGAAGACTTTGTTGGATCTGACGTGGCATGTTCGTACGAACAAAAGTAGGAGAAATTTAGGATAAAAATACGAACATTTTCGTGCATGAGGGCCATTATTCTGAGAAAAGGCCTCAACAACGTCTGCCTACACAGGTTGATTTGAAAACAGATCGTGCTGAAACTGCCCAGCCGTCTTTACTGCATGCTGCTGCTACACCTCAGCTGCCTCCCTCCACAAAGCTCCCCTCTACCTCCTCTCTTTCCTCCCTCTTGGTTGGGAAAGAGCTTCAAGCAAAGGACATAACCAAGGCTGTTAAGAAGCTGGTTACCCCCTCTAAAATCAGACCCTGTAAGAAAATATTTATTTTAGTAATCTCACAGTAATGTTTTATACTTGTTGCTGTTTTGCGCTCATGTTATTATTATTATTTTTTTGTCTTTTCCTGCATTGTTTTTAGCTTTGGTCCATGCACGCACACAACCATCAGCCACTCTTGTCCACCCTGCTGTGTCCAGTGCTGCTCCTCCCAGATCCTCATCTGCAGAAACTGACACAACTGTGTCCTCTGAGCTGGATGACAGCACACTGCTGGAAGCGGTAGTCAACCTGGAAAAGGAACACATTAAATGTATGCAAACATGTCCAAAATAATAATTGCAGAAAAATATGCTGGCTTGTAATTTCAACTTTTAGTGATTTCTCTTTGTTTTTGTGTTTTTTTTTGTTTTTTTACCACAGCACAAAGAATTTGTCTCCCAGCTGGATGGATCAACATTTTGCCTGAGGTAGACCAGAGGTGGATATCCAAAGCTCTGTTCAAGTGGTCAGCAACAGGACATCCTGAACTGGACTTCAGCAGAGTTGACAGACTTTGGTTGTATCCTCCTCCGGTCCCATTACAAATTAAAAATGTTCCTGCTGTAGAACATTATTTTGGCCATCCCCTGATGCTCTGGATGCCACGAAAGCTCTGGCAATTGACCTTTCGCAAAACCCCGCCCCCAACCGGCCATTGTCCAATCACACGTCACTAGCATCTCCGGCTATGTAAGCTAGGTCCGACATTCTACAAGATGGTGAAGCGATGCGCCTATGGATTGTGTAAATCAGACAGCAGGTATCCCAAGAGTTTGTCTGGTGGAGTCTTGTTTTTTCCCTTCCCAAAGCCGAAAACACAACTGGAACGGTGTCAACAATGGATAAAACAGTGTGGAAGGCCTCACTCCCAGCTTAATGTCTCGAAGATAAACAAGCATTCGTATGTATGCTCAAAGGTAAGACAAACATTCATTGTGACTGTCCTGCTCTAGAAGTAATACTAGCTTTTCTACTAAACGATTGCCTGTATAGCACATTTGAGATTAAATTCGATTTTTTATTAATTTTTGAAGACATGCAACAAGGTCGCGCTAGCATAAAATTAGCATCGGTTTTACTTCCATCTAAAGTCATTCATATCTCCTAAACCACTCATTGGACATTTTTCCTGCTTTCAGAGTGTAATTATACATGGCTTTTTTACTAAACGATTGCCTGTATAGCACATTTGAGATGAAATTCGATTTTTTATTAATTTTTTAAGACATGCAAAACGGTCGCGCTAGCTTAAAATTAGCATCGGTTTTACTTCCATCTAAAGTCATTCATATCTCCTAAACCACTCATTGGATATTTTTCCTGCTTTCAGAGTGTAATTATACATGGCTTTTTTACTAAACGATTGCCTGTATAGCACATTTGAGATGAAATTCGATTTTTTATTAATTTTTTAAGACATGCAAAACGGTCGCGCTAGCTTAAAATTAGCATCGGTTTTACTTCCATCTAAAGTCATTCATATCTCCTAAACCACTCATTGGATATTTTTCCTGCTTTCAGAGTGTAATTATACATGGCTTTTTTACTAAACGATTGCCTGTATAGCACATTTGAGATTAAATTCGATTTTTTATTAATTTTTGAAGACATGCAACAAGGTCGCGCTAGCATAAAATTAGCATCGTTTTTTCTTCCATCTAAAGTCATTCATATCTCCTAAAACCACTCAATGTATATTTCTCCTGCTTTCAGAGTGTAATTATACATATTATATAGAGTGTAATTATACATAATTATATTGCGCTGGTATTGCTCCAAAATGAGTCACTAACACGCACTGGTATACAAGCTATCCCCGTCATGACGCGCTAACACTCACCGGCTACAGAAAGCTTGACGGGCGTAGCAACAGTAACTAAGGGGGCGGGGCTTCTGCGAAAGGTCAATTGAAGCTAGTCTGTCCACATTCAGACTGTAAGGCCGAACTGACCTCAGCGGGTCTGCATCAGAAGATCAGGCTGGTGGTTGGAGCTGAAAACATGTACTATTTGGCCTCAGAGTACTTGTCCTGCCGAAAATGCAAAAGGAAGGTCATCAGCTGGAGCCATGGCATCATCTCTCAGCTCGACATCGGCCACAGGGTGCAGTTTCCCTGCATTCTTACATCTAAGCTGGCATGTGATTTCAGCGTGGTCAGTTTGATGAGGCAAAGAGGACTGGGAAATAGTAGCAGCCAAATCCAGCGGAAACTACAGGAGCGCCATACTGACGTCTGGTTACAGAAGACTGTGCAGTACATGACAGACTTTGATGGGATAAACAGTGCTGTGAAGGCGGGCCTAATTCGTCCTGTATGTTTTACGTCTCCACCCACAATGCTTCCTGTTCCTAAACACCGGTGGCTGATGCAGGTTTATGCTCAGGATGTTCTGCAAAGGCTCGACGACATCAAGGCCACCATCACGTCACAGTTTGGTCGAATTTTGAAAATGGATTCCACTAAGAAAGTGACCAGAAAACTTGCTGGAAAGAGTTTTGGAACAGCTAGCTGGGCTACAAATGTTGGGAATGAACATGGACAGGTGATCATGTCAGTGCTCACAGCCAGCGAAGGTTTCGGTCTTGGACTAATGATTGAAGGCCTCATCAAACGGTTCACCGTGGCGGCGGTACCTCCTCCTGAAGTGCTGTATGTGGACAGAGACTGCTGTGGCAACACTCTTCTTAGGAGGATGTTTGGACAGTGGGAACATATGGAAATTCGACTTGACATCTGGCACTTTATGCGGAGGTTTTCTGTGGGATGTACAACTGATTCCCATCAGTTGTATGCTGCTTTCATGGGTCGCCTCAGCAGGTGCATTTTCATGTGGGACAACGGGGATCTGACCGCCTTAAAGAGGGCCAAGCGTGCAGAGCTAGAAGCGGACAACAGAAGTCCTTCAGAGGCAGATGTAAACCGTTCCATCACTCAAAGTGAACTAGCCCTACACTGCAAAAGAACCACTCGTGGAACCAGAGACACCCTGACCCTAATTGAGAGTCTGATCCAGGCCTTTGAAGGGGACAATGGGCGTGACACACTTGGAGTGCCACTCATCCACTCCGCTCGGATGAGGGAAATCCAAACATCTCAGCAGAAGCACATCGCATGTATCCAGGATCCTCCAGGTGTACAGCTTTATTTACAGACAGGAACGGTTGTGAAGGGGGGCCACCGTCTGCCAACTTACCGCTGTGCCAGAGGGTCAACATCACTGGAGTCATTTCATCTGCACCAGAATCGATTCATCCCTGGTAATTAGAAATTCATTCAAATCCAGCAATTACACTTTCTAAATCAGTTAACAGTTCTGACATTGGAATAAATCTAAAGATATTAATTCACATATGTTGTGTTTTCCTTCTGAATTAACTTCACAGGTACACTGGCAAGTGATGTTTTCTACCAGGCCTATCTTTTGGACGGATTGTCAAGGTGGAATGAAGACCGAGCTGTGGCAGCGACAACAAGTGAGCAGCAGCCAACCACGTACAACAATCTACTTCGTTATGCTGCTAACACGCTTTCAGAGAAGATTACGGGCACCAAGATGCTTCATTATGTCGTGCCAAGAAAATACACTGGTAAAGATACTTTATTGTATTTAATTTTGTTTAATTTTTTTATGGACTACAGCAAAAATTATTTACTGATTACATTTTGGATTTGGCAGGTGAACTTATAGGAGTAGAATACCTATACCAGCAAACTGGTAAAGTTCTTCAGGATTACAAAGTGGCTATTGAAGAATCAGAGACCACAGATGTCGAGGTGGATGAAGGTTTTGCTGAAGCTGAGGAGGAAGAGGTTCTTGATATGACTTTGGCCACCATTGAGACAGAGCAAAGTGATGCTGCCTTTCAGTCATCCACATCACCAGCAGCAGCATCCAGCTCCACAGCTGGCAGACTTGTGCCACCTCCATCACCAGCAGCAGCATCCAGCTCCACAGCTGGCAGACTTGTGCCACCTCCATCACCAGCAGCAGCATCCAGCTCCACAGCTGCTTCATCTGTTACTTCAGATACAAGCTGCTGTGAGTTTGGTTAATTAGTTAAATGATTTTAGTTTTTCTTTTTGCAGCAACTCTAAAAATACACTTGCAATGAAAATGTGATGTATCTGAATGTATTTAAATTGTATTTGTATTACATCTTTTATAAATGTATTATAATTGTATTTGTCTCCACAGTACCTGTACTCCAGCTTTTAGCAGACACAAGGACTGAAACAACTGAGGAGTCCTCAATGCATGATGTAAGAAATGTTTACTCATGAATTAACAGTGTGTAGTAGGACTGCTGTGTCAACAGCACTTAATGCTCTTTCTTTTTTAGACATCAGTTGGTCCTGATAATGTCGAGGGATATGGAGCAGTGCAGGATTTGGCAGATTTCTTGGTCACCCTTAAGGATCATCGTCTTGCCTTGTCTGAAGAAGAGTGCTGTCAAATCATTACCCTCTGGGAAGCCTTGGGTGAATTTGACAAGAAAAAGACAGTATATCCTTCTCGTCATCAAAGCAGTCTAAAAAAGGGACGATTCAGGGCCACCAAGAAGATTGTCGTGCCAGGTGTGGAGAGCACTAAACGGTATGTTAAAATACACATACAAGACTTTTACTGTTCAAAATAACTGTAAAATAACTGAAAGACCCACATCAAAGACAATCTTAATTGAAGTGAATACTATGCAGTTTATTGTCCTTTTTTAGGTGTTTCATTGGGGCTCACAGTCCTGCACAGTGGCCAGACTGCAACAGAGTTGTGGAGGCCATCTGCGTAAGACTCTGCACCCTCTACAAAAATGGTGCACGCTGTGATGGGCAGAAAGTGTCAAGGTTTGCAATGGTGGCACGTGTTTACAACCACATCCGGGAGTGCATTATTACTAATGCAAAGTTGATGAATGAGACCACCCTCCAGCTGCCAGAAGTGAATGCTGCCACAACTGCACAATGGTACAAAAGACAGATTTCAGAAATGTGTTCACATAAATTTCTTTATTTTAACTTCTTTATTTTATGTTTCCACAGGTACAGCAGGCGTTACAGATCACTGGAGAAGAACATCTTGATGCGGGGTGTCCCAGCTCCAGATCCACCCATGGCTGCACCACAGATACATGTACTTCCCGAAGCTCTGCAGAAAAAAGAGAGTCTGCATTTAGAGACTGTGACTGAGCCTCATCGTTTTATCCTGCCGCCCAACACTGCTGGAGAAGCAAAGCTGAAAAAGCGTAAACTGACACCAATAGCCCAGGCTCCCCTGCATTTAGAGACTGTGACTGAGCCTCATCGTTTTATCCTGCCGCCCAACACTGCTGGAGAAGCAAAGCTGAAAAAGCGTAAACTGACACCAATAGCCCAGGCTCCCCTGCCCTTTCAGCAGGCTTTATTCTCAGCAGCTCCACATGCCCCTTATATTCTGCCATCAGTTCAGTTTCCAGGTGTGTCTGCCCCCCCACAGGTGATGTTTACTCCTGGACTCTCGCAAACGGTTACCGTCAACCTCCCAATAACTTTTGCAGTCCCACTCTCAGCCCAGACACAAAGAAAAGACGAGGAAAAGTTAAGTGGAACAGGAAAACGTAAATACGTTAAAAAAACTGATGTAATCATTTGCAGCAAGTGTAAGGAAGACAGAAAGCCTGACTCACACAAACAGTACTTTGGAAACTGGTACTGCCAAAAATCTGCAACTCAGTCTTATGATGACTGGAGGGCAGAGCTACAGAAGCGAGGTTACAAAAAGAAAAAAAGTGGGAACGATGAGCCTCCAGCCTCTTAAATTGTTGCGATTAGTAACACGTGTACAGTATTATGTGTATTGTTTTACTATTCCAGGTACAAGACAAACATTATTATATAAAACATTCATACTGACTGACCATAACATATTTAAAACCTATATAAGAGTTAACAATATATATATCTAAATCTATGTATATTCTATATTATAGTTATTGTTATTTGATATGTTTATACTGACATATTNGTTTCCAGGTGTGTCTGCCCCCCCACAGGTGATGTTTACTCCTGGACTCTCGCAAACGGTTACCGTCAACCTCCCAATAACTTTTGCAGTCCCACTCTCAGCCCAGACACAAAGAAAAGACGAGGAAAAGTTAAGTGGAACAGGAAAACGTAAATACGTTAAAAAAACTGATGTAATCATTTGCAGCAAGTGTAAGGAAGACAGAAAGCCTGACTCACACAAACAGTACTTTGGAAACTGGTACTGCCAAAAATCTGCAACTCAGTCTTATGATGACTGGAGGGCAGAGCTACAGAAGCGAGGTTACAAAAAGAAAAAAAGTGGGAACGATGAGCCTCCAGCCTCTTAAATTGTTGCGATTAGTAACACGTGTACAGTATTATGTGTATTGTTTTACTATTCCAGGTACAAGACAAACATTATTATATAAAACATTCATACTGACTGACCATAACATATTTAAAACCTATATAAGAGTTAACAATATATATATCTAAATCTATGTATATTCTATATTATAGTTATTGTTATTTGATATGTTTATACTGACATATTTTATTTTTTCACAACAATTTATGTTTATATTTTAATGTATGTTTTTGTTGTTAATATTTTGTCTTTGAAAGTTGTTGTTGTTGTTGTTGTTGTTGTTCAATTATAAATGATGATGGATATGACCGTTTTTTTCTTGATGTTCTTAACGCTGCAATAAAAGTGTTGCATTCAATGCCCTTGTGTACTCTGTATTTAGTATTTCAATTTGTTTATTACTGTAATTATTAAGTAATTAGATTAACATTTAGAATATTTACAATTGAGTATATAAATATAAAGAATCAGTCAAAACGTTGAAGAAAATTCATAGATAACGCCTAGATTTCACGTTTATTTACAAATAATAATTTAGAAATTACTTATACCGGAAATGACGTAGGAGCGCACCGGTCTCGAGCGCCTAGTAAACAGGAAATGACGTTCTCGGCAGCAGAAGCGCACCTTCTGTTTAGAACAACAAACGCATACTTAAAGCACATATTTGCTAACATTTCTACAACTAAAAGTGCCAGTAACTAAGATTAATCACGGAGGGATGACATCGCTGGGAAAACGTCCCGTCGGGACCGGGGATCGAACCCGCGTTTGGCAGGTATATGATGGACGTTTACCTCGTCTAACGCGCGCAATCCTTGATACCAAGCCTAACTGAATAGTAGGCCTTTTACAGGAACTGTTGGATACCATAGAATGACATAGATGAGTCAAAAGACAAGGGACTTACAGTAGAAGATATGAAGAAATGTTGTCAGAAGTGGGATTTGAACCCACGCCTCCAGGGGAGACTGCGACCTTAACGCAGCGCCTTAGACCACTCGGCCACCCTGACATATAAGGATACATGTAAAGTGATGTACATTTGGCTGTATTAAAAGCTGGCACTTACAAAGTAAATGGTGCGTTTTGTATAACGTTTCAGTTGTGCACCTGTAAGATGTAGCTAGAACCCATTTTAATAATAATAATAATAATAATGAATTCCATTTATAATGCACTTTTCATTAATAAAAATCTCAAAGTGCTACAAAGTGTAATAAAGCAAAGATCAAAATAAAACAAGTGATAAAATCAAATAAAATCAATAATAATATCGACTAAGATCAAGATAAAATCATGTGGATGCAGATTAGGCTTGCTTAAAAAATAAATAAAATAAAACAAGTGATAAAATCAAGTAAAATCAATAATGATATCAGCTAAGATCAAAGATAAAATCATGTGGAGGCAGAATAGGCTTGCTTAAAAAGAAAGGTCTTTATGCTGCTTTTAAAGTCAACCAGTGACTGTGGAGCTCTCAGGTCATCAGGGAGGGAGTTCCACAGGCGGGGGGCAGCCACACAGAATGCTCGGTCTCCCATGGTCCTCAATTTGGTCCGAGGAATATGAAGGAAATTACTGTTCTGTGATCGTAGAGACCGGGTGGATGAATATGGTGCAAGAATGTCCTTTAGATAGTCAGGTGAAGTGCCGTGCAAGCATTGATGGGTAATGAGAGCAGTTTTGTATTGAATTCTGTAGGTGACAGGAAGCCAATGGAGGTTATGGAGAATGGGTGTAATATGTTCAAATTTACGAACTCTCAACAGAATCCTAGCTGCACTGTTTTGAATGTATTGAAGTTTCTGAAGGTTTTTGCCAGGGATACCAATAAACAGGGAGTTGCAGTAGTCGAGCCTGGAGGAGACAAAGGCATGGACGAGTTTCTCAGCATCAGGAAAAGTCAGAGATGGGCGAAGTCTGGAGATGTTTCGAAGATGGAAGAAGCAGGTTTTAAACAGATGCTTAATGTGATTTTCAAATGTAAGATGAGAGTCCATTTTTATTCCAAGTGTCTGAAGTTGAGCTTTTGTTCAAAAAGTTTGTAAAGGACCAATTGTTGTCTTGTCCTAATGAATTCATTTTTTTAAACAATCATGGTGTAGAATTTCCCTTTTTGACGGTAAGCCTTCGGACAATACTAAACAGTGCACGACGAGAATGGGATTCGAACCCATGCGTGCAAAGCACAATGGATTAGCAGTCCATCGCCTTAACCACTCGGCCAAAGATGTCGCCTAAGATCACCTCTGGAGGCCTAATGTGAACAACCTGAGAAGTAGCCAGAGGAATTGGCTGGAGGTGTTGCATTTGTGCAAGGCACTGTTGTGGCTGAAGTGGTGGTTGTTGGGGTGGCTTTTCTGGTTTCCCATGTTGAGGTTGGTAATGTTGTGGTTTTAATGCTAGAGGTTGGTGTGACGGAGATGTTGATGTTTTCTGTGGTCGATCATGACCTTCTTCAATGTGGTGAAGCAGCCCAAGTACACCCTTGACCTTTTCCCCACAAAGTTCACAACATTGCTCTGCATGAACATCAGACAAATGTTCAGTAAAAAGTTCAAAGTTGATGTTTTCACTACATACTGCACACTTTATCTGCTCTGGGGTTTTACTGATTGACGTGCTTTGAGGTAGCCAGCTCCCTGCACTTGAGCTCCTCTGCATCGTGGGGTCAGCTGGAACTTTGCCTGCGCTTGAACTGCTCTGTGCGGCTGGATCTGCTGCAGCTCTATCTACACTTGAGCTCCTCGGCATGGCAGGACCAACTGAAACCTTGCTTACATTTGAACTGCTCTGTGCGGCTGGATCTGCTGAGGCCCGGCTGCTCTCGTTGGCTTGGGAAGCTGATGCTGTCCCTGCACCTGACTTGCTTTTATTCTCTGTTGAACCTGCCAGCTCAGCTGACTGTGGAAAAACAACAATGAATTAGTTGCCTAAGCTTTTCAAATGCTGTTTGTGATAAAACATTTAATTATTTCCAGATTATTAAAATAAGTTCTGATCAGTTTTTGAAATCTATGTTTTGGTCTTATAAATTGAGGAAGGTAACAGAAAAATAAACGTTGGTGAAATAACACTCAAAACTTTGAACATAATCAGTTATTGTGGAAAGCATATATTTCACATCAATTTTAAAAAATACAAACATTTTCACTGACCTTATGATAGCCACATTTGCAGGGGATCATTTTCCCAAATATGTCAGTCGTTTGGACTTTCATATTGAAGACAGGAGTCAGTGGACATGCATCTATCTGTTGGATGACCGCCTTCCATCTTGTGCTTCCGGGTCTCTTACCAGTGGTAAATCTGAACATTCCCCTGAGTATAGAGCTGCATAACACCAGCCCAATAACCATCTGGTTTTCCTGTTTTAGTCATCCCTAAAAACTTGGGGGAAAAAAATAAAAATTTAAATCACACAAGATGTCACAAAGCCCCATAATATATCAAGCAACCATCAGTGTTTAACCAGTGGTGTAGTCTACATTTTTGTACTGTAGTGGGTATACTGTGCTTAGAAACCAAAGTACACAGGTTAGTACAATGTAATAATTAATTTATTTTGATTTTATAGTGAACATTTCCAAATTTATCTGATGTTTATATTTGAATAAATGAACAACAAAATTTGTACAACAGTTGGCTTTGTATTAAAAAACCTGTTATAGAATTTATAAAACAGTATCAAAGCAAAGCACTGTATACAGATAGATTGTTACAGAAGTGTTCAACTGCTGTTAACACATCAGTGCTGCGTGCCTATGATGTCATGTATTATTTGGCACTTTTAAGTGGTTATACTGAAATTCTTAAGCTATTTCGTAGACTACACCACTGTGTTTAACTGAACAACAAACGGTAAGTAAAAATAACCACGTGAGTACAGTAGTGTAAAAAATAAAGATATAATGCATGAGAAAACAGCAATATGCAAAGACAGATACGGGCAGATCCACGTAAAAGTGATAGATAAAAAGAAGTCATCGATCATACATACCTATTTTTTCACGTTTTTACAAAGTAGTCTGAACACAGAACACGAGGGAATACACCTTTGTTTCAATTCTTCCAGCCCACCAGGTACGACCAACGTGATGACGAAACCGCCCACCACACGAACGAGCGACGTGATGACGTATTACGCAAAACGTTAGGAGTTGTTAGGAATTGGTCGGAGTTTGGGAGGAACGTTAGGAATGTGTTAGGACCTGGTATGCCGGCCAGTCGGCGGAGGGTACGGCCAAAACATGCAGAGTTTTGCACAACACGTGCAAAAAATGCAGGCAGTTTAGAATTGCTGAAACAGGACACAGCCAATATAGAGGGCAACTGCACTGTCCCTCTAATGAAAGTCTCACTAAAGAGCAGTGGCTGGAACAAATTAAAAAGAAAACATAAACATTTTCTTTATTTTAAATAACTTCACAAACTGTTTCATTGTATATAGTTTTTATTTAGTTCACAGAGTGTTATTTATTTTGTTTTGGGTTGATAATACAGATATTTATTCTTATTGTCATTATGTACACCAAATAATTCTACAAACCATAAAATAAAAGGATTTAATTCCTTCAGCAAACCACAAATTTCTTGGTTTAAGAAAAATAAATGGGAGACTTCAGTGGAAAGGTGTTGCAACTAAATGCTACAATGTTTTTGGACTAACTAAAAATGTTTAATTCACTATCTTAATTGTTGATGAATAAATATTTGGTTCTTTGAAACCGATAAGGTCTACGGTCTTTTACTGTGAGTAAATATTAGCTGCTGCTAATTCTGAATTATTGGTAATAATTTTAAGCATACACTAGAAACAACACATCATTCACTTCACTCAAAAAGTACTTTAGGAAAGACACTGTAAAATAATATTTTAGTTTAGGTCATTGTTTTGCAGTGAAAAATTAAAATAAACAATGGGTATGATTAAGGACATTAAAATATACTGTATCAAGTATATAGTATACAGTATAATTTAACACATTAATTTGAATATATTAGTAGAATGAAAAAGTTAAATTAATTAAGCAATTCATCAATAAAGTTTTAAAAAGAAAGCTTTTTATGACAAATAAAAAGTGTTGTGTTTTAAATTAGAGTATCGGGTACTACACTATTTGTACAAAAAAGCATTTAAAATGTTTTCAAGATACAAAAAAACCAAATGTTACTTCATAACACTTAAACATTAATTGTGGGAGATTTTTTCCACAAAAATTGACATGGCGACTGCTGGACTCGAACCCACGACTCTGGGATCAGCCACTTTTTTTCCCCTCTTTCTTTCTCTTCTTTCTAAGACAAAAGCCCAGTTTGTGGAGAATGAGGGTATCGATCCCTCTACCTCTCGCATGCTAAGCGAGCGCTCTACCATTTGAGCTAATTCCCCGGAAGAATCATACAAGAAATTATAAGGATATAATCCTAACCCTAGTGTGCTTTGAAAGTGTTCAAAATGGATATCAGCATACATATAACCAAATATTTCTGATTTTAGAAAAACAACTCTGATTCAAAAATCTAGACATTTAACTAAATCTTAGTGCTTTTTCCCCGTCTGAGATGTATGATTCAAATATTTGTAGGCACCTCAGAAGAAGTAAGATGCTTGCAAAATATGGCTTAGACAATACTTATCAGTGAACATCAGAAAGGACTCAGTTGGACCCAGATGATGTGTTGATCGTATTAGGCATGAAACAGTATGCTTTGTAGGTGGTTTAATTCAGAGCTCAGTTGTCAGTTAGTAGTGAAGGATTTTTCTTTCTTAATGTTCCTGGTAAGTGATGTAGTGTGAAATAGGGCCATTGAAGCCACAAGTTGTCATGAAACAAGCAATCGTTGTAGCATCTGAAGTAACTTCCCTCACAAGCAAGAAATACCTGTAAGGTCTATCCAGTTTCTAATAGCCATCCAAATTTATTTCTCCTAATTCTATTGCAAGGTGAAAGTGTATTGCAATGAAATATTTCTAACAACTGATTGTGTTCAGATGTATCTGATAGCAGACGAGGTGGCCGAGTAGTTAAGGCGATGGACTGCTAATCCATTGTGCTCTGCACGCATGGATTCGAATCCCATTCTCGTCATGCACTGTTTAGTATTGCTCGAAGGCTTACCGTCAAAACAATGGAACATTACAACATGATTGTTTCAAAAAAAATGAATTCATTAGGACAGGACAACAATTGGTCCTTTATAACCTTTTTGAACAAAAAGCTTAACTTCATACACTGGTGTTTTAAACTTTATTAAATTGGAACATTATCTCTCTTGAATCAATGTAGAGTTCTTGACCTGTTTTTTTCTTAGTACTGTAAAAAGGGAATACTTGATACATTTTACATTTTGGATCTGACAATCATGACTACAGTTTAGTAAATACAATCTCTACCTCTCTTTGCATTGCTCTTGTATTCCACAAAATGCTAAACATATGTGATAGTGCTAAAAGTACATCGTTGGACTAAAGCCCATGTTTACATAGTATAGATTGTGAGAAAAGATTACTGGTGCATTTCCAATGAACAAGAATTATTTTTTATTAAGCAAGAAACGCTACAAAGTGATAATTTAGGCAGACATGAGATTGCACGTTCTTGACAACATGTTAACCCAAATATACCATATTTCCTTTTCCAGTAGCTAAGACAAAAGCCCAGTTTGTGGAGAATGAGGGTATCGATCCCTCTACCTCTCACATGCAAAGCGAGCGCTCTACCATTTGAGCTAATTCCCCTGTAGTATTCTGTAAGAAATTCTAAGGTTATAATCCTATCCCTAGTGTGCTTTGAAAGTGTTCAAAATGGATATGAGCATACACATAACCAAATATTTCTGACTTTACAAAAACAACTCTGATTCAAAAATCTAGACATTTAACTAAATCTTAGTGCTTTTTCCCCGTCTGAGATGTATGATTCAAATATTTGTAGGCACCGAAGACGAAGTAAGATGCTTGCAAAATATGGCTTGGACAATACTTATCAGTGAACACCAGAAAGGACTCAGTTGGACCCAGATGATGTGTTGATCGTATTAGGCATGAAACAGTATGCTTTGTACGTGGTTTAATTCAGAGCTCAATTGTCATTTAGTAGTGAAGGACTTTTCTTTCTTAATGTTCCTGGTAAGTGATGTAGTGTGAAATAGGGCCATTGAAGCCACAAGTTGTCATGAAACAAGCAATCGTTGTAGCATCTGAAGTAACTTCCCTCACAAGCAAGAAATACCTGTAAGGTCTATCCAGTTTGTAATAGCCATCCGAATGTATTTCTCCTAAATCTATTGCAAGGTGAAAGTGTATTGCAATCAAATATTTCTAACAACTGATTGTGGTCAGATGTGTCTAACAACAGACGAGGTGGCCGAGTGGTTAAGGCGATGGACTGCTAATCCATTGTGCTCTGCACGCATGGGTTCGAATCCCATTCTCGTCGTGCACTGTTTAGTATTGTCTGAAGGCTTACAGTCAAAAAAGGGAAATTCTACAACATGATTGTTTAAAAAAATGAATTCATTAGGACAAGACAACAATTGGTCCTTTACAAAATTTTTGAACAAAAAGCTCAATTTCAGACACTGGTGTTTTGTTTTAAACTTTATTAAATTGGACCATTATCTCTCTTGAACCAATGTAGAGTTCTTGACCTGTTTTTTTCTTAGTACTGTAAAAAGGGAATACATGATACCTTTTACATTTTGGATCTGACTATCATGACCACATTTTAGTAAATACAATCTCTACATCTCTTTGCATTGCTCTTGTATTCCACAAAATGCTAAACATATGTGATAGTGCTAAAAGTACATCGTTGGACTAAAGCCCATGTTTACATAGTATAGATTGTGAGAAAAGATTACTGCTGCATTTCCAATGAACAAGAATTTTATTAAGCAAGAAACGCTACAAAGTGATAATTTAGGCAGACATGAGATTGCACGTTCTTGGACAACATGCTAACCTAAATATACCATATTTCCTTTTCCAGTAGCTAAGACAAAAGCCCAGTTTGTGGAGAATGAGGGTATCGATCCCTCTACCTCTCGCATGCTAAGCGAGCGCTCTACCATTGGAGCTAATTCCCCTGGAGAATGATACAAGAAATTATAAGGATATAATCCTAACCGTAGTGTGCTTTGAAAGTGTTCAAAATGGATATGAGCTTACATATAACCAAATATTTCTGACTTTAGAAAAACAACTCTGATTCAAAAACCTAGACATTTAACTAAATCTTAGTGTTTTTTCCCCGTCTGAGATGTATGATTCAAATAATTGTAGGCACCTCAGAAGAAGTAAGATGCTTGCAAAATATGGCTTAGACAATACTTATCAGTGAACATCAGAAAGGACTCAGTTGGACCCAGATGATGTGTTGATCGTATTAGGCATGAAACAGTATGCTTTGTAGGTGGTTTAATTCAGAGCTCAGTTGTCAGTTAGTAGTGAAGGATTTTTCTTTCTTAATGTTCCTGGTAAGTGATGTAGTGTGAAATAGGGCCATTGAAGCCACAAGTTGTCATGAAACAAGCAATCGTTGTAGCATCTGAAGTAACTTCCCTCACAAGCAAGAAATACCTGTAAGGTCTATCCAGTTTCTAATAGCCATCCAAATTTATTTCTCCTGATTCTATTGCAAGGTGAAAGTGTATTGCAATGAAATATTTCTAACAACTGATTGTGTTCAGATGTATCTGATAGCAGACGAGGTGGCCGAGTAGTTAAGGCGATGGACTGCTAATCCATTGTGCTCTGCACGCATGGATTCGAATCCCATTCTCGTCATGCACTGTTTAGTATTGCTCGAAGGCTTACCGTCAAAACAATGGAACATTACAACATGATTGTTTCAAAAAAAATGAATTCATTAGGACAGGACAACAATTGGTCCTTTATAACCTTTTTGAACAAAAAGCTTAACTTCATACACTGGTGTTTTAAACTTTATTAAATTGGAACATTATCTCTCTTGAATCAATGTAGAGTTCTTGACCTGTTTTTTTCTTAGTACTGTAAAAAGGGAATACTTGATACCTTTTACATTTTGGATCTGACTATCATGACCACATTTTAGTAAATACAATCTCTACATCTCTTTGCATTGCTCTTGTATTCCACAAAATGCTAAACATATGTGATAGTGCTAAAAGTACATCGTTGGACTAAAGCCCATGTTTACATAGTATAGATTGTGAGAAAAGATTACTGCTGCATTTCCAATGAACAAGAATTTTATTAAGCAAGAAACGCTACAAAGTGATAATTTAGGCAGACATGAGATTGCACGTTCTTGGACAACATGCTAACCTAAATATACCATATTTCCTTTTCCAGTAGCTAAGACAAAAGCCCAGTTTGTGGAGAATGAGGGTATCGATCCCTCTACCTCTCGCATGCTAAGCGAGCGCTCTACCATTTGAGCTAATTCCCCTGGAGAATGATACAAGAAATTATAAGGATATAATCCTAACCGTAGTGTGCTTTGAAAGTGTTCAAAATGGATATGAGCTTACATATAACCAAATATTTCTGACTTTAGAAAAACAACTCTGATTCAAAAACCTAGACATTTAACTAAATCTTAGTGTTTTTTCCCCGTCTGAGATGTATGATTCAAATAATTGTAGGCACCTCAGAAGAAGTAAGATGCTTGCAAAATATGGCTTAGACAATACTTATCAGTGAACATCAGAAAGGACTCAGTTGGACCCAGATGATGTGTTGATCGTATTAGGCATGAAACAGTATGCTTTGTGCGTGGTTTAATTCAGAGCTCAGTTGTCAGTTAGTAGTGAAGGATTTTTCTTTCTTAATGTTCCTGGTAAGTGATGTAGTGTGAAATAGGGCCATTGAAGCCACAAGTTGTCATGAAACAAGCAATCGTTGTAGCATCTGAAGTAACTTCCCTCACAAGCAAGAAATACCTGTAAGGTCTATCCAGTTTCTAATAGCCATCCAAATTTATTTCTCCTAATTCTATTGCAAGGTGAAAGTGTATTGCAATCAAATATTTCTAACAACTGATTGTGTTCAGATGTATCTGATAGCAGACGAGGTGGCCGAGTAGTTAAGGCGATGGACTGCTAATCCATTGTGCTCTGCACGCATGGATTCGAATCCCATTCTCGTCATGCACTGTTTAGTATTGCTCGAAGGCTTACCGTCAAAACAATGGAACATTACAACATGATTGTTTCAAAAAAAATGAATTCATTAGGACAGGACAACAATTGGTCCTTTATAAACTTTTTGAACAAAAAGCTTAACTTCATACACTGGTGTTTTGTTTTAAACTTTATTAAATTGGAACATTATCTCTCTTGAATCAATGTAGAGTTCTTGACCTGTTTTTTTCTTAGTACTGTAAAAAGGGAATACTTGATACATTTTACATTTTGGATCTGACAATCATGACTACAGTTTAGTAAATACAATCTCTACCTCTCTTTGCATTGCTCTTGTATTCCACAAAATGCTAAACATATGTGATAGTGCTAAAAGTACATCGTTGGACTAAAGCCCATGTTTACATAGTATAGATTGTGAGAAAAGATTACTGGTGCATTTCCAATGAACAATAATTATTTTTTATTAAGCAAGAAACGCTACAAAGTGATAATTTAGGCAGACATGAGATTGCACGTTCTTGACAACATGCTAACCTAAATATACCATATTTCCTTTTCCAGTAGCTAAGACAAAAGCCCAGTTTGTGGAGAATGAGGGTATCGATCCCTCTACCTCTCACATGCAAAGCGAGCGCTCTACCATTTGAGCTAATTCCCCTGTAGTATTCTGTAAGAAATTCTAAGGATATAATCCTATCCCTAGTGTGCTTTGAAAGTGTTCAAAATGGATATCAGCATACACATAACCAAATATTTCTGACTTTACAAAAACAACTCTGATTCAAAAATCTAGACATTTAACTAAATCTTAGTGCTTTTTCCCCGTCTGAGATGTATGATTCAAATATTTGTAGGCACCGAAGACGAAGTAAGATGCTTGCAAAATATGGCTTGGACAATACTTATCAGTGAACACCAGAAAGGACTCAGTTGGACCCAGATGATGTGTTGATCGTATTAGGCATGAAACAGTATGCTTTGTACGTGGTTTAATTCAGAGCTCAATTGTCATTTAGTAGTGAAGGACTTTTCTTTCTTAATGTTCCTGGTAAGTGATGTAGTGTGAAATAGGGCCATTGAAGCCACAAGTTGTCATGAAACAAGCAATCGTTGTAGCATCTGAAGTAACTTCCCTCACAAGCAAGAAATACCTGTAAGGTCTATCCAGTTTGTAATAGCCATCCGAATGTATTTCTCCTAATTCTATTGCAAGGTGAAAGTGTATTGCAATCAAATATTTCTAACAACTGATTGTGGTCAGATGTGTCTAACAACAGACGAGGTGGCCGAGTGGTTAAGGCGATGGACTGATAATCCATTGTGCTCTGCACGCATGGGTTCGAATCACATTCTTGTCGTGCACTGTTTAGTATTGTCTGAAGGCTTACAGTCAAAAAAGGGAAATTCTACAACATGATTGTTTAAAAAAATGAATTCATTAGGACAAGACAACAATTGGTCCTTTACAAAATTTTTGAACAAAAAGCTCAATTTCAGACACTGGTGTTTTGTTTTAAACTTTATTAAATTGGACCATTATCTCTCTTGAACCAATGTAGAGTTCTTGACCTGTTTTTTTCTTAGTACTGTAAAAAGGGAATACATGATACCTTTTACATTTTGGATCTGACTATCATGACCACATTTTAGTAAATACAATCTCTACATCTCTTTGCATTGCTCTTGTATTCCACAAAATGCTAAACATATGTGATAGTGCTAAAAGTACATCGTTGGACTAAAGCCCATGTTTACATAGTATAGATTGTGAGAAAAGATTACTGCTGCATTTCCAATGAACAAGAATTTTATTAAGCAAGAAACGCTACAAAGTGATAATTTAGGCAGACATGAGATTGCACGTTCTTGGACAACATGCTAACCTAAATATACCATATTTCCTTTTCCAGTAGCTAAGACAAAAGCCCAGTTTGTGGAGAATGAGGGTATCGATCCCTCTACCTCTCGCATGCTAAGTGAGCGCTCTACCATTTGAGCTAATTCCCCTGGAGAATGATACAAGAAATTATAAGGATATAATCCTAACCGTAGTGTGCTTTGAAAGTGTTCAAAATGGATATGAGCTTACATATAACCAAATATTTCTGACTTTAGAAAAACAACTCTGATTCAAAAACCTAGACATTTAACTAAATCTTAGTGTTTTTTCCCCGTCTGAGATGTATGATTCAAATAATTGTAGGCACCTCAGAAGAAGTAAGATGCTTGCAAAATATGGCTTAGACAATACTTATCAGTGAACATCAGAAAGGACTCAGTTGGACCCAGATGATGTGTTGATCGTATTAGGCATGAAACAGTATGCTTTGTAGGTGGTTTAATTCAGAGCTCAGTTGTCAGTTAGTAGTGAAGGATTTTTCTTTCTTAATGTTCCTGGTAAGTGATGTAGTGTGAAATAGGGCCATTGAAGCCACAAGTTGTCATGAAACAAGCAATCGTTGTAGCATCTGAAGTAACTTCCCTCACAAGCAAGAAATACCTGTAAGGTCTATCCAGTTTCTAATAGCCATCCAAATTTATTTCTCCTAATTCTATTGCAAGGTGAAAGTGTATTGCAATCAAATATTTCTAACAACTGATTGTGTTCAGATGTATCTGATAGCAGACGAGGTGGCCGAGTAGTTAAGGCGATGGACTGCTAATCCATTGTGCTCTGCACGCATGGATTCGAATCCCATTCTCGTCATGCACTGTTTAGTATTGCTCGAAGGCTTACCGTCAAAACAATGGAACATTACAACATGATTGTTTCAAAAAAAATGTATTCATTAGGACAGGACAACAATTGGTCCTTTATAAACTTTTTGAACAAAAAGCTTAACTTCTGAAGGATAAATCACATTATATACGTTATTATGATTAAACCTATATTCTCATTCACAACTGTGTTTCATGTAATCACAAGGGTTTTATACAATCATGTTTAGATGCTTAATGCACTGTGCACATGTTAATCTTACCGGTGTGCAGTTTGAGCAGACCTGCAGCTTGGAGCAACTCTCGGAGGTCAACACATTCCAGAGGGGGGAAGGGCAAGCAGAAACAGAATTTGGCTGATCTAAAGAACAGGTACATCTTTATTACATCATCAGAAATACACTTAGTTTATGCAACACACTTAGTTTAGGACACAGAATGTTCACAGGATAAATATAAATGTAAAACCAGTTTGAATCTAAACTCTGCTTAGACTCTTATGCTTAAACAAAGAGGCACACACAAATCTAATGCAGGTCACTGCAGAGAGACCCAGAGACCTTGGGTCTGCTATAAATCTCTGTTGCCAAGGGAACTATCTTAGGCTGACCAATGAGACGACACAAGGAGCCCAAAACATTTTATGATATCACACACCAAGAAGGGTGAGCTGACATTCCTTGAGAAGACTTCGAGCGACAGGTCTTTTTCAACGAATCTCTGATCGTGTGCACATTGATCGAATGATGTCTGCTTATTCTGTTAACCTGTATCTTTTTCAATAAATCATATTTGCTTCAAGAGACGCCTGGCTCATTTGAACACCCAAAACTGAATTCCTTCAGTTCTGGTGACCAGCCGACGTGATGAACCAGGTGGCCTGTTGAAATAGCCGAGCAGAACTTTGTGGACTGAGTGCAGTGGGCCCAAAAAACAACAGAAAGGTAAGTTGATACCGTGAATTATTCAAAACAACAATTTGGCCTAATATCCAAATTTACTACACTAAAGTACACGAGAGTCTCTCGAGATAAAGGACTCTTGTTAAGTTAAAATAAATAATTTGGTTGGTTAAAAGTAGTTCACAGATGCTGGTTTCAGTGTAAGCAGACGAGGGCCGGTTCTGTTCGGTTCGGGACCAGTGGGCTACGGCCGCTCCCCGCCGGAGAACGGCCGAGGAGAGCGTGTGGGGCGCGCACACGTCTGATTAAAGTAATCACGGGGCGATTGAACGTTGAGGTTCTAATTACTTACTTTTGGGGAATAAACGTTTTCTGTTCAAGCCGTGAGTAGCCGTTTGTGGCCGCTTGTTTCACGAGGGACGGATCCGTTCGTCGCATGAGTAGCGGGAGTCACAAAGACTTGTTTCACTGTCTTGTTTAGAAAAACGTTTCCGATGCGATCGATCCTTTGAGTAGCTGGTAAGCCTTCCAATTTGTTTTGCGCGCATTCGTGTAGGGCTCCAGGGTGGGCCTGGTCAGGATGTTGGCGAGTAATTGGACCGCCGCAGCTTGTTTTGGAGGTCGTTGTGTCACCGATGCCTGGCGTCGTGGAGGGGTCGCCGGAAGTTCACGCGTGAGGTGAAAACTACAGCTCCCAGTGTGCCTTGCGCTAGACTTGCAAACTAGCACAGTGGAATCGCACTAGGGGAGGTGACCGCAGAGGTCTGTAGAGAAAAAAAAGATAAAAGCAACCCCAGAGAGGGTGCATGATTTGGGCTTGTGTTTAATTCGTTTTAAAATACTTTGCGTCACATTTCTTTAAGTTTTTTAATGTGAATCGTCATTTTAGGGAGAAGAGATCTCAATTAGTTTCAAATTAGGAATTTTTAATTGTCTGATAAATGTTTGTGTGGACTCAGATGTGTGTGTTTAAGGTGTTCTTCATGTGACTGATGTGTGGTGCTGCCATGAGTCTGCCAGCAGAGGGAGCTGTTGTTTAACACAGAAATAAAAGCCTGAACACAGAGGGAGCTCCTCAGATTTTTTTTCAGATTTGTTTTACTGTGTTACACAAGAGAACTCAGTGAATGGGAGAAACAATTGTGAAATAAAGCTTTTTGAGTGAATGTTGTGAGAAAGCAGTCATGGAGCACATTAAGGAGAAACAGACTTGTCAAAAAGAATTTGTTAAGGAACAATTGATCAGGGTTCAGGCAATGATAGCCATAATTCATGTAGCAGACCCTGCTAAGTGCAAACAATTAGATGCGTTAATCATACAAATTGTGAGAGCAGCAGAAAATTCAGAAAAATTAACAGAAAACCTAACACAATTAGTTTGGAAAAAAGTGAAAGAACAGCAAAAATTGCTTGATGACGTAGAAACCAAACAAACAATTTGTACATCATTTTGGGAGCGCCCTAAGCTTAATAAAAATCACCAACAACAAAAGCTCTATGAAATTGGAACTGAGATGGCACATTGTACAACGGTAGCAAAGTATCAACAGCTAATTAATGTGATGAACAGCTAAAACAGATTGACCTTCTTGAAGAATTGTTCTTAATTACGGACAGTGTACACGAGTTAGGGAACACAGAAAAAGTTCAATTTAAAATAGAAATAAAAAAGGAGTAAAATTCAGAGCAGGAGGCGGCAGGAAAAAGAGCAGTCAAAAGTCGCAACCTACAGGAGGTTGAACCAAGTTGCAGAGACGGAGGGAAGTGAGAAAGGGAAAGGTGATGTTGTGTCAGAAGACAGTAAAAGAAAGTGAGAAACAGAGAAAGGAAACAGTAAGTTGGTCGGAGAGAAGATGTGGGGAAGTTCAGTGGAAGGACAGAAGAGATGTTATCAGAGATGACTTGGAGCTGACAGAGGAGCAGCCAGAAAGATGTGGAATGATATGAAAAGATTCATATTGGAAGAGAGGTGGAGGAAGGCGAAGACTGAGGGAGATGTGGTGATCAAGAAAGTGAAGAGGATGTTGACTCAGGAGGGAGAGCAAACAGGAAGTTGAGACAGGAGACGGAGGAGGTAGGATCGGGCCCAAGAGAGAGGAGGCCACTCAGGGGTTGTGGAAGTACCAGAGAGACGATCAAGAAGGTGAGGTGAAATATTATCTAGAAATCAGCCACAGAGCAAAAGGCTTACTTTGGGAATTTTAAGAGCATCAATTAGACGAACACGGAAGTTCTAGAGAGATGCGAGACAGTCTGGGGTCGAGGTTAAATTCACTTTCAATTTGTAAATTTTTGCTTTTGACTTTAAATTAGGGGTAAGAAACCCGTTGTGCAGACCAGATCCTGAGAGAGGTGTTTGGTTGGAGACAAAAGCCGAATGAGACAGATATAGCTTTTGAATTTTGGTTAAACAATATATTGGCGTTAGACTATTTTCTTTTTCCTTTCACAGCCTAACAGCACGCAGCTGGTGGAAACGGAGCAGGAGACAGGCAGACCTTTATTTTTACCACACACATAATGGGCCTCATGCACGAACCATTCGTACGCACAGATTTGTGCTTATACTGTGCGTACGAGTGATTTAGGATCATTTGTGGCATCCAACAATGTTTTCGTATCCTACGAATTTATTCAGATACGAACAAAATGTACGAGTGGTCCGGACCTGTCGTATATTTTAGGAGCGTCAGTCTGCTGTCATCCAGACGGATCTTCTCCACGAATAACTTCATATTTCGTTATTTAGAAAATATTTAGAGTTTAAAAAAATCACGCACCATAATTATTCTTGACAATAGGTTATTCTGTTTGAATTAGAATTATAATTTTAAGTTTAATTTGTCTGGTGTGTCGCGCAGGCTTCAGTGAGTCGTGCGCTCCCCTTGGTCATCAAAGCCGCTCCTCATATTAACACCCAGGTACATAAAATCCCCATACACCGCCGCAGAACAAGTACGAATTAAGACTGATCTTGTGTCAAACACCATCGGAGCAATAGATTATATCTGATTCGAAATATAACCTGCAGAATGTGGTGGTTGCGCGCTGACCAGGAGGTGCGCGCTGACCAGGAGGTGCGCGCATCATTTGTGCTGCAAAACATGTTGGCACGCGTCTTGCAGCGTGGCATTTACAGTATTGTCCATCCATCTCGCAGACTGATCTCCTCCTGTCCGTGCTGCGGCGAGACGTTTGTTTGAAGCCATTTTCAGATCAAACCATTTATTCTTGATTTCTGATACTGTACGACCCACGGGACACACAGCATGCACTACAATATTAATATGAAGTTAACTGTAGTTTAGAGACAATTTAAAATGCTTCTGTTGAAAAACACATCCGACACTTGCGGGGGGTGGGGGGGCAGCGGTGCGCCACAGCTCTTCTGAATAAGTGAAACTACACAGTTGTTTACAA
Organism: Garcialebias charrua; assembly: GCA_038048925.1. Classification (NCBI taxonomy): domain Eukaryota; kingdom Metazoa; phylum Chordata; class Actinopteri; order Cyprinodontiformes; family Rivulidae; genus Garcialebias; species Garcialebias charrua. Next base: position 20,071 of record JBBPBX010011440.1, on the reverse strand, counting down.
ACTTTACACTAACATTAAAGATATTTGACCATCCGACACCTGCAGGGGGGGGGGGGGTAGCCACAGCGCGACTGAGAGCAGATCTCCGAACGCGTGAAGTTCCTCATTTTACTTCATGAGTTTGAATGAATGGACACTTCCTGCTGTCAGAAGGCAGGAAGCGTGGCCTTATATGGTGTTTTGAGGGGTGGAAATTATGTAAATTACCTTCACGCGAGCACGCGCAGGTGAGTAGAACAGGTGGAATTCATCACCTTTAAGCAGCCCGTTTACACGCTTTTCCTGTGGATAGAAGACTTTGTTGGTTCTGACGTGGCATGTTCGTACGAACGCTTCGTACGAACAAAAGTAGGAGAAATTTAGGATAAGAATAAGAACATTTTCGTGCATGAGGGCCAGCGTTATTTGCCATGAGCTAGGATTATGCATGATACCCTTACGTTTGGTATCAGGAGATTGTGGTTAGCGCTTATGATTCAATTAAGATTTAATGCGAAAAGCAGACAGTAACTCTGGTTCATTGTGACTCGGCGAGTGACAGCTGCCAGTCAGTGGGGGAAAGACCTCTCACTCATGAATGGACACAAGACAAAGACAGTTAAAGAAACAAAAAGCAAAGAACTGTCATCATGAACTTCCTCAGCCATGGTTCAAAGCAAAAACCTGAACAAAAGAACAGTCCAGGACATAAACAGATGTCAAAGTCAGCAAACACAACGTGAAATCAGGGCGTGGGGCACCCTGCAGTAGACAGCTACCAGAACGAGGTGGCGTGTCACTGAAGCTGACATAAGCTGAACAATGGACAAGCTCACGCGAACAGAGCAAGTGAAACAGCTGTCTGGAGTCACCCTTTCCAGCGACCAGTGAGGTGTCAGCCTGGCTTGGATCACATATTGAGTCAGGAGTGAGCCTCAGTCTCATGATACAAACGTGAAGGGGCATTGTTAATGATACACATAAGGGCAGGTAGGACATGCCCCTGCATGTCACGTAATTATTAGGTTAAAGGGGACCACAGATGCAAAATTCACTTTTTTTTTTTTACTCTTTGGGCTATCCAGACCCTTTTCATTCAATTTTATACACAAAATAATGCTTAGATAATAAAATATCCCCTTTCTAATTCTGCCAAATTTCACTTCCGTTCTAAACGACCGGTTTATGAATAATGAGGTCTGAAAGCCACGCCCTACAAAGACCTATTTACATTAACTACGCCCTCTGTAACAGCCAGTATCTCTAATCTGTTGTTGTTTTAAAATTAGCTCTTTTTTATTACTCATTTGACTTACTGTTAGTGCTAGTAGCTTAAGATAACTTACCAAAAGCCCTCTGCACGCGCCGCCATTAGCTGCTCCTTTTAACATTAGCCCACCTCCGAGGCTAATGATAGCTTTTCCTCCGCTCGTTGCATGCGGCGCTTTTGGGAGCGAGCTGCTTCAGTCCACACACACAAAGTTCACAAAGTGTCTCCAGTTAATTTATCCGCCTCTGACCGGAGCTCAAAAGCCAGTAGCTCCCAGCAACTTGTGCACGCAGATGGTGTCTTCGCCGGCGGTGTGAGAAACAAAAGGCTTTAAAAAAAAAAAAAAAAAAAAGAATCCGCGACCGGGACGCGAACCTGGGACCTTCCGATGACGAGTCCTGTTCACTACCTCTCGGCCAACCAAGCAGTTACGTCCAAATCAGTCTTTCATTGTATAAGAAACAATCACAACCTCCTACATTTAGAACGCTGAAGTTTTGATTAGATTTTGATGAAGTGAAAAGTATTCTTAAACTAAATAAGTTGCTAATCTGAAAACTATATCAATCAGTGGTGCTTGTACGTTACAGACTGTCACCCGCGAGAGTTTGTGTGCACAGTTTCAACGAGAGAGTTCAAACAAGGTAATAAAACATTCTGGTTTTACTCAAGATGTGCTGCGTGGCTGGAGCGGGGCAAACCCCTAGCCCCCCGGGGGCTAAATAAATGAATAAATAAATAAATAAATGACCGCCAGGTCAGCTCCTAAACCGCTAGGCAACCGTGACATCTTTTATACTGAGTGGGTGGAGCATCACCAGGGGTTACTAGGTGAGGGGCTGGACTCAGGTTTGAGGTGATTGGCTGCGGTTTGTGACGTCACAAACCGCAGGAAGTGTGAATCCTGGTGTATTTATCAAAAATAAATAAATCTACTTAGAGTAAATAAACCACTGGGTGCATTTTTTTGGCACAAGGACTGTTTTTTTATGAAGTAAATACCCATAGTTGAGTAAAAAAACATTAAAAAGTGAATTTTGCATGTGTGGTCCCCTGATTTGTGGGCTCTGTTTGTCTGCTTCTTCCCGTTCCAGAAGGCTCTGAAACAAAATAACAAGGCTCTCATCCCGAGGCCTACAGCAAAATGAGTTTTTGAATATTTTCACAGGTTAAATTGGTGTCACCACAATTATTCATATTGGGTTTTAAAGGTTAGATAAATGATGGCAGTTCTCCTCAAGGTAATGCCTTTCTGGGAGTCGGGTGTGTACAACGGCTGAGTTGAAATCCAGGATTATAGCTAAGCCGCAGAAATTGGATCGTTAATCAGTGCAGATAAGATCAATTAAGTAAGAACAAGCTTTCAGAGATGAGGAGAGCACAAGTTGATGACAAGGCGAGAACAAATTTGCAGGATGAAATAAAAAACACAGGAGGCGCAGGTGTTGGTCGGAGAGGGAAGTGATTTCAGTGGACAGAGAGGGTTTTGGACAGCAGAGGGAAACTGACACATGGAGCAGATGTGAGAAATTGTAACACAGGCTTAACATTACCAACACACAGACACTTAATAAACATCTACAGTAAACTGTCAAGCTGATTTGGAAGCAGAACATCCGGATACATCAATTGGAACTAAAATGTGGTCGAACACCAGAAGACAGTGACGGCTCCTGAAGAGAGACACTGAAAACAGGACCATGGAGTTGGAGTGGGGCAGGATGGATTGTGAATTCATCCAGAAGATGGAAGAGAAGAGGATTTTGGAGGAGCAGCAGGACTCGCGCGTGTGGGGCACACCAGATGAAGAGAATTTCAGCTGGTGGCACACACACATTTAAATTCTCTGATCAGAACATTGCGCTGTGCGTTCATTGCGTGAGGCTCAACAGACGAGGAGGTCGCGCGAACAAGGAAAATTTTCGACCGTGATGACACCGGGTCATGAGATAATAATTGGTTGTACAGACATGCTCGAACCGGTAAAAGGGTTCAGAAATTTATGGTTGGTGTGCCGCACTCACCGGCTGACCAGGGGCATCAAAATAAAAATTATAAATTAAAAGAGAAGACAACAAACCGGTCCTAAAATTTTTAATCGACTGTTACATTCCATGTCATGGGTTTCCTGTAAAAATCAGATCAGATAAGGGTACACATTTTAGCAATGCAGATCTAGTGAATGTTAGAAATACTTTAGGCCTCAAACATGCTAGTACACTTTTGGAAAATTGGCTGTAATCTGTGCACAGACTAAAATTAATTGATTTGGGGGCTTTACAAAATGGCCATTAGGGCTGAGGACATCTGTAGATAGGGGATAAGGGTTGTTGTAATGTCGCATATAATGTATTTTGAGAGACTAATAGTTGTTTGTCCAGCTTCCATCTACAGATCTTTGGATCCGTTACACCTGAGAGTGCAAAGCCTGAACGAGGCCGGAAGGTCCACTGACACCCGGGGTGCTTCTCAGGGCCTCTAAAAGAGAGCGGCCTGAGCCAAAGGGGGTGCGCACAGCTGAGCTGTCGAGGCGCACATCACTAGCTCCTCGCCAGAGAGGGAGAGGCACAGCCAGAGAGGGGTCCGGAAAAGGGGTCTCAAAGGTCATCACATAAAGTGAGGCAGCTCTGAAGGAGCTGCACAGCTGAGAGCTCCGGCTTCGCAACTGGAGGAAGCGGTCCACACGAGCGGTGGGCTGTCCTGCATCTTCATCCTTGAGAACGGGTTCGAGGAAGGTGTGGGTTTCATCGTTTCATCGTTTCACTTCCTCTGCCGTGGAAGTCATCTGTTCGTGAGGTGTTCTGGTTCGAGTGTTGTTGCATCCTGAAAACACCTGTCTTCCTGAGGAGCATCTTTGTGCTTGCTTTTGAGAGTAGGCCAGAACGATAGGGAAACAGTTCCCCAGGCCTGTCTGCCTTGTTGCTTTGAGAGAGAAGAGCCAGTTGCATGATTGCAGCTTAACAAGGCAGGCCACACCAAGAGGAGCATAAAAGGGAGGTCGACCATTCTCTTGGGTCAGGGGCAGTTTTTGCTCACCAGGGGAACGGGGTATTGAACAGAGCCCACCTGGCATTAATCTTCAGCAATCTGTAGCCCAAGAAAAAGGGTGGTGGCCTCTGAAGAATGCAGCTTTCAACAAAGATCTGAGCAGGACAGAAAGCAGAGGGTTAAATCGATTCAAAAAGACTGACACAGAGTTTTAAATTTTACAGGTGTTTCTATTTTGCATTATTGAATCATCAATATCTCAAACTTTAAATTTTAAATCACACATTTTAAAGATCACACACTTAGGATTAGATATTAGATTTCACCTTTAATATTAAATTAGTGTTACATTCTGCTCCTATTTCTTATCTTAGAGTTGATTTTGTTGTCAACAATTTGCTGCTACACTTTAACTTTTAACTTTTATCAATTAAACTTACTTCTATCCTGAATTAGAGGTCAACAGAACAACACATAATTTCATTCATTACCAGGTCTAACTTTCAAGGGTTTGGAGTTACATTTTTCAATTTCAGTGTTAAAATCATAAAATATTAGGGGTTGTTCACCAATTCCTTATTTCTGGTTCAAAATTCAATGGGAGAGTGATTTATTCATTTTGAGGATGTATTTTTTACAGGTGCGGTTCCAATGATTTCCTATGTAAATAAAAAAGAAAGGGGAAAAAAGAAGATTTTGTAAACTGTGCATGCGTTTGGTGGTTGGGTTTCAACACTGCTTTTCATGTGTATTTACCTTTTCAGGTTCTGCAGATTTAATTGAGAAGGGGGTAATTTGTGTTTATGTTGTGTTTCATCACATTTCAGGGTTCAAAGTTTGACACTGTAGAGGATTTCGGACTGGGTCAAGCATGGCTGAGGGGCAGAAGAGGCTAATGGTAGCTGGAGGTGTGGGGTCATTGATTATCGTTTCCATCATTCTGTTGTTGGAGTATTTCTGTGTGATACCAGGTCATCCGAGCTGTCATCCCGTACCTCATCAGAGGGACAAGAGAGATGTCCTCATGCAGGGGGCATGGACGTAGGTACAGGATGCTGGTCATCTGTCGATGAATTTTTCTGAAGTCTTTCAGAGGAACTCTTGGTACAGGTATGTGCAGTTCTTGGCCAGGGGGCACCACAGGTCTGAGTCTTACATCTGTACCCCACTTCCTGTTGCTGACTTACAGCTGCCATTGAATATTAAACCTCTTGACCGGATGCTGTCATTCTATGTTCTGTGTTGCAGATTAGCTCCAGAGGATTCTTCAGGGAGCACCTGCAATGTCAGCCTAAATGGTGCAAGTTGAGTACATTATCACAGCCGATGGTGTTAGCTCAATTTGTTGATTGGCCATCCAATGGACAGTTTCCTGTCTGTGTGCACCGCGTCCATCATCAGGACTCATATCAGGTGGTAGTGGGGTCACTCCCTGAGGAGAGGTGCCGAGCGGTGTACCATCCAGGAAGGGAGTTCATGGGTGTGCCTGGCAGTAATTGCACATATCCGGTCGAGGCTCTGGCCTGGCTGTGTGGACATCAGGTATTCCTGACCTTGCCAGCGAACTGGACTGGGTGCTGCGCACCTGTTGCGGTTACAGAGGGGTCGTACCTGGTGTCTTTGAGTAACGGTTCTCATTATGTGGGACGGGTAAGGACTTCTGGCGTCAGTCAGCACGAGTCTTCTTGGGGTTCAGAGGTCCCAGTGAAATGGAAGCGTAGCTTCTTCCCGGGATCGAAAGTCGGGGACCACCTGTTGCGCGTGGAAGCTTTAGATTACCAATTTGGGATGTTCATTTATGAGTCGGTACAGGCGTTAGGGACCACCTCTGCAGAGCGGTGGGCCATGCATGTTGTGTCTTTACATCATAGATTGCTGCTGGATTTGTTTAAGGCATCTGTTAATGGAGTGTGTGAGATGATTGATAATAACACCTGCTGTACCTTTATACCTGATGCGTCTGTTTCAGATCCACAGGTCAGGGTGACAGTGGCCCTGCGCCATCTGAGTGAGCTTCAGAAGCATCAGACGGAGGTGGCGCATACAGGGCTGTGGCATGCACTGTCTTGGTTCACGAGAGGGTCATGGCCTCAGGTGCTGGTCAAGCTCTTGGCCTTGCCACTAGCGATTCTGGTTCTGTTCTGCCTATTTATGGGGTGTGTGACACCTTGTGCACGGGCAAAGATCTCGAAGATGATTGCTTCCAAGGAGGTGGAGGATTTTGGGACGGCGTTTCCCCTGGTGCAGGCGGGGTGCAGGCCATCGCCTGCCGCACAAACTCACCTGTATTTGGCAGAGAACAGATACCTGTAGTGGCGGGGATGTTTGGTGATGGAATGGAGAGGTGTTGCTTTTGGCCTAATCACATTAATTCTATGATGTCCTGTTGTTTTCCGGTGTGTTTCATATTTTTATTTTTTGTTTTGAGGAGCGATGATGGAGTCAGTTCGAGGTTATTCTGGTTGGTTGATTTTGGGGTCGGATAGGGGCCAGACGCAGTTTGCTGCCGGCTGGAGGAGCTCTCAGGCATTTGGCTGAGTCCAGATACCTGTAGAGTGGATGAGGAGTTAGGCGGAGGACTCCAGGTGGGGGGATGGAGTTGAAGTGATGATTACATTTATCCTCTTATGATTTGGTAGATTAGGTTGTTGTGATTATTGTTTTGGTGTTGGGTTAATGATTAGTTTTGGAGTCAGATGGGGTTGGTTTAGATTTGGTGGATTCTGATAGTTCACTCACATTACCTTGATTTTGGTTAGGGTGATTTGTTTGGATGTGGTGTTAGGATGGGGGTCCTCTTCAGGGGATCCAACTGGAGTTGTGCAGGTGGTTTCGACCTATCTTTGATAGGTTGAGAGAGGGAGATGAAGGATAAATCACATTATATACGTTATTATGATTAAACCTATATTCTCATTCATAACTGTGTTTCATGTAATCACAAAGGTTTTATACAATCATGTTTAGATGCTTAATGCACTGTGCACATGTTAATCTTACCGGTGTACAGTTTTGAGCAGACCTGCAGCTTGGAGCAACTCTCGGAGGTCAACACATTCCAGAGGGGGGAAGGGCAAGCAGAAACAGAATTTGGCTGATCTAAAGAACAGGTACATCTTTATTACATCATCAGAAATACATTTAGTTTATGTAACACACTTAGTTTAGGACACAGAATGTTCACAGGATAAATATAAATGTAAAACCAGTTTGAATCTAAACTCTGCTTAGACTCTTATGCTTAAACAAAGAGGCACACACAAATCTAATGCAGGTCACTGAGAGACCCAGAGACCTTGGGTCTGCTATAAATCTCTGTTGCCAAGGGAACTATCTTAGGCTGACCAATGAGACGACACAAGGAGCCCAAAACATTTTATGATATCTCACACCAAGAAGGGTAAGCTGACATTCCTTGAGAAGACTTCGAGCGACAGGTCTGTTTCAACGAATCTCTGATCGTGTGCACATTGATCGAATGATGTCTGCTTATTCTGTTAACCTGTATCTTTTTCAATAAATCATATTTGCTTCAAGAGACGCCTGGCTCATTTGAACACCCAAAACTGAATTCCTTCACTTCATACACTGGTGTTTTGTTTTAAACTTTATTAAATTGGAACATTATCTCTCTTGAATCAATGTAGAGTTCTTGACCTGTTTTTTTTCTTAGTACTGTAAAAAGGGAATACTTGATACATTTTACATTTTGGATCTGACAATCATGACTACAGTTTAGTAAATACAATCTCTACCTCTCTTTGCATTGCTCTTGTATTCCACAAAATGCTAAACATATGTGATAGTGCTAAAAGTACATCGTTGGACTAAAGCCCATGTTTACATAGTATAGATTGTGAGAAAAGATTACTGCTGCATTTCCAATGAACAATAATTATTTTTTATTAAGCAAGAAACGCTACAAAGTGATAATTTAGGCAGACATGAGATTGCACGTTCTTGGACAACATGCTAACCTAAATATACCATATTTCCTTTTCCAGTAGCTAAGACAAAAGCCCAGTTTGTGGAGAATGAGGGTATCGATCCCTCTACCTCTCACATGCAAAGCGAGCGCTCTACCATTTGAGCTAATTCCCCTGTAGTATTCTGTAAGAAATTCTAAGGATATAATCCTATCCCTAGTGTGCTTTGAAAGTGTTCAAAATGGATATCAGCATACACATAACCAAATATTTCTGACTTTACAAAAACAACTCTGATTCAAAAATCTAGACATTTAACTAAATCTTAGTGCTTTTTCCCCGTCTGAGATGTATGATTCAAATATTTGTAGGCACCGAAGACGAAGTAAGATGCTTGCAAAATATGGCTTGGACAATACTTATCAGTGAACACCAGAAAGGACTCAGTTGGACCCAGATGATGTGTTGATCGTATTAGGCATGAAACAGTATGCTTTGTACGTGGTTTAATTCAGAGCTCAATTGTCATTTAGTAGTGAAGGACTTTTCTTTCTTAATGTTCCTGGTAAGTGATGTAGTGTGAAATAGGGCCATTGAAGCCACAAGTTGTCATGAAACAAGCAATCGTTGTAGCATCTGAAGTAACTTCCCTCACAAGCAAGAAATACCTGTAAGGTCAATCCAGTTTGTAATAGCCATCCGAATGTATTTCTCCTAATTCTATTGCAAGGTGAAAGTGTATTGCAATCAAATATTTCTAACAACTGATTGTGGTCAGACGAGGTGGCCGAGTGGTTAAGGCGATGGACTGCTAATCCATTGTGCTCTGCACACATGGGTTCGAATCCCATTCTTGTCGTGCACTGTTTAGTATTGTCTGAAGGCTTACAGTCAAAAAAGGGAAATTCTACAACATGATTGTTTAAAAAAATGAATTCATTAGGACAAGACAACTATTGGTCCTTTACAAAATTTTTGAACAAAAAGCTCAATTTCAGACACTGGTGTTTTGTTTTAAACTTTATTAAATTGGACCATTATCTCTCTTGAACCAATGTAGAGTTCTTGACCTGTTTTTTTCTTAGTACTGTAAAAAGGGAATACATGATACCTTTTACATTTTGGATCTGACTATCATGACCACATTTTAGTAAATACAATCTCTACATCTCTTTGCATTGCTCTTGTATTCCACAAAATGCTAAACATATGTGATAGTGCTAAAAGTACATCGTTGGACTAAAGCCCATGTTTACATAGTATAGATTGTGAGAAAAGATTACTGCTGCATTTCCAATGAACAAGAATTTTATTAAGCAAGAAACGCTACAAAGTGATAATTTAGGCAGACATGAGATTGCACGTTCTTGGACAACATGCTAACCTAAATATACCATATTTCCTTTTCCAGTAGCTAAGACAAAAGCCCAGTTTGTGGAGAATGAGGGTATCGATCCCTCTACCTCTCGCATGCTAAGCGAGCGCTCTACCATTTGAGCTAATTCCCCTGAAGAATCATACAAGAAATTATAAGGATATAATCCTAACCGTAGTGTGCTTTGAAAGTGTTCAAAATGGATATGAGCTTACATATAACCAAATATTTCTGACTTTAGAAAAACAACTCTGATTCAAAAACCTAGACATTTAATTAAATCTTAGTGTTTTTTCCCCGTCTGAGATGTATGATTCAAATAATTGTAGGCACCTCAGAAGAAGTAAGATGCTTGCAAAATATGGCTTAGACAATACTTATCAGTGAACATCAGAAAGGACTCAGTTGGACCCAGATGATGTCCCATATGGAAAAGATATATAAAAACAATATAAAAAACAAGTAACCTTATATCATCCTAAGTGTATGTTTTGTATATTGTACAACATACAGGTAGTCCCCGATTTACGAGCGCTCTGATCTACGAGGTTCCAGACTTACGAGCTGGCGAATTTTTTGAAAAAACGCAAAAAATACTGAGTTTTTCTGTGTTTTTTCACCATAGTTCGTTAGCTAAACATGTGGACACACGTTTCCGATCATTTTTATGCACTCGTAAGCAGTTTTTCGATGAAAAACGAGTGTTTGTAGTCTCGCTAGCAAAACCGTTCCAATTTACGAGCGAAATTCCGGACTTACGAGACACGTGGCGGCCGTTCCAAATTACGAGATTTCCGGTTTACGAGCGCCTTGTTGTAACGGAACTCGCTCGTAAATCGGGGACTACCTGTATAAGGGTTGTATGATACATATAAGGCATATATGATTTACTCCTGAAAGTGGCACCTTTTGCATAGATTTCATACAATATATTAAAATGAATTTTACAAGAATCATATAAAAACTATGTATGTTGAATATAAAAACTATGTATGTTGAATATAAAAACTATGTATGTTGAATATAAAAACGATATATGTTGAATATAAAAACGATATATGTTGAATATAAAAACTATGTATGTTGAATATAAAAACTATGTATGTTGAATATAAAAACTATGTATGTTGAATATAAAAACTATGTATGTTGAATACATGGAACTTATATTTCACATATATGTTTCATATGTTTCTCTTTTTAATTTTATACAATAACTTTGTAAAACACTTAAACTTTACATATATGAAGAAATACACTTACATATATGAAGAAATACAATTACATATAAGTTTTTTGTATTGAAAGTACTTTTTTTAAGGAAATTGATCTTTAATTTTTTTTTGTTAATGGCTACCAACAAAAAGTATTTATAAAAAACGTATATGAGTATGAACCATTTATATGCATAAATGACAGGTCAGCTTATGAGAATTGCATAACATTAAAAAATTACCTATTCTTATGGTTTCATGCAGTTACCATCAAATTTACATAATAAACACGAGTCACTTTAGAAATTGACAAATTTTTATTTGAACTTATAATGGTAACATGGTAACTAACATGGTAAACGAGATGAAAAAATTAAGCCTTTTAAATAGCTAAAAACTGTCAACACTTCACACTAACAAATTCACAGAACAATGTATTTAATCTCAATTAGACATTTTTACTTTTAGCGCGAAGCTCTGTGATCTTTCCATTGAGCGTGCTTCCACTGCTGGAGGGCTGTGTCCCAGGCCACCGCTCAAGAGTTGCACCTACGTATGAACACAAAAGGGACATGGAAAAAGAATATCAGTACAATTGTTAATTTGAAAGAAACCAAGAAAAATCAACATTAGAAGGTTATTTACATCAAGGTGTGGGGGTTAAAACATTTTATATCACTCTATATGTCTACTAAGAAATACCCTGATGCATGCTCAATAATCCAGGTAGAAAAATCTAAAAAAGCTAAGTCTGGTCCTCTGGACATTCAAACAACAAAACAAAACAAAGCAAAAAAAAATTAATAAAAAATGTAGAAACGTTTCGTCTTTCGTCCGAAAGACGTCCTCAGTCTGAGTTGCTGTGTTCAGCTCAGTCTTATAAATAGCACCCTCTCACAGTGGATCAGTCTACTATTTTTTTTGTGCTTTGTTTTGTTTTATTTTTTGAATGTCCAGAGTACCAGACTTAGCTTTTTTAGATTTACTAAGAAATCCATTTTATAAAGTCAAGGCCCAGGTATAGCTCGGCGTTCGGCCGTACGGCGCTCGACGCAGTTCGAGTGCGAGGCACAAGCGTAGCCCCGCAGGGCACAAACGTGCAAAGCTCAAATTTTACGACTGCGTACGCGTGGCGCGTTGTCGTACAATAAACTGCCCGGCGACGGACTGTTTTGGATGTGACACAAATGTATTAAATTCCTCTTCTTCGTCCCTGATCTGGACTTTTCTTTTGTTTTTTTTGCCAAAAGTCAAGTAATCGCTTCCTCCTCCGCTGACTCCATGACTGAAATGATGAGGAAATGAATGAATTTGTCACGAGCGAATTAAACTCGGGTCCTACGTAGCTGCGCGAGGTTCTGCAGATTTCCTGGTGTGCTGTGGGCTGCAGGACCAGCGCTCCCTGTTTTTTTTTATAACTTTTTAATAAGATATAAACACAAAACACCGCTGCGCTGAAGCAGCCGGCTCACCTTTTTTTTCTCTCCCCGACCTGTCAATCAGTTCGGTAGGCGTGTCAGCAAATAATAATATAATAATAATGAATTCCATTTATAGTGCACTTTTCATTAATAAAAATCTCAAAGTGCTATGATCAATCAGTGAACGTTTCTGCGCTGTGGCTTCTCAAATTATGTCAAGAATTTGGAGCGAAAACGCGAGAATGAACGTGAGAAAAAACGCAGAGCTGTGCCATTTAACGCGCGCGAAGGGAGCGGCATTCGGCCGAAAGCAGAGCTATACCTGGGCCTTAATGAACCAGACACAGTACAACAAACTGTTAATGTGTACTGTAGTCACACTGACACAATAAAAGTCTGAAAACTTACTGTAGATAGCATCTAGTTTTTTTGTCCAGAGGTAGTCGAGCATCTCCTCGGCCTCGTTTCCCCCCTCGAAGATTGCTGACCAGCAGTCTCCGCAGGAAAGACTGCTGTGAGCAGATGCCTCACAAAAACTGTAGCAGAGTTTGCATTGGTAGCATAGGCCCAAGCCAGTTTCTCGACCGTCACTCCAGTCCCAGGATGGATCTCCACCTGTTTAATGGAGACATGCAAAAGGTGCATTTAGGATACTGTATAGTGATGAATGTTTTTATTCATTCTTTATTAACCAATCACCTTAGATGACAGGGTATCCCTTGTTGATGGAATGACCGACTCACATGGGGAGCTTGAGGGTGTAGGTCTGGAGAGGGACGGCAATGAATCTGCAGATGATGGACCAGGCCTGGACTGCAGAGAACTTTTTGAGGTGGCAGTTGTGGTGTGTTCAGTTCTGAACTGTACCTCTTAGGATGTTCAGCTAGATTAATTACAGTCTTCATAGACTTTAGGAGTTCAGGCAGATCTGTACCAATTAGATAAAAAAAATTGTTCTTTATTACAAAGTTCAGTTTTGTAAAAACAGATTAAATTATTTGAATTTTATTGACTGTGTAATTGTTAAATGAGTGAAGTGATACCTTGAAAAACCAACTCCCTCAGTTTAGCATTCTCGTCTTTCAGTTCCTGGATCTGCCGCTTTAATTCAATCACTGTCTGACTTTCCTCATGTTGAAGGTCTGAAGGCGGAGTATCACTGTACATGGCGAGGAATTCCTCTGCAGGGTCCTTCCCAGTGAGAGCTTTTGGCTTCTGTGTACGCAATGATAAAGAGAGAACTGTCAGTATATTTGTATGATACCGAACTCTAAATAGACAAAAGAAAATTGATGTCACCTTGGCTTGAGTCAGAATCTGAGTCTCATCTGTATCCGAGCAGTCAGAATTGTGTTGGTATTTTAGAGGGCGGACAGATACCCTCTTGGTCAGCTCTAAAGGAATGGATGGGTGGAGCAATAAAAAATAAAAATAAAAAACAAACTCAAAAAGTGACCTCGTAAGTACTCACTAGCTTTGTTCAGTAGTTCTGTGGAGGCGTTGCATAGTTTGGCAGCTGGACACCTACACAGGTGATTTAAAGAAAAATAAGCATGCCCATTTTTAATAAAAGGGCTTACTAAAAAGGTCATTACTTTTGAAAGCGGAATTAAAAAATCTACATTACCTCTGACACGCTCTTCTTCATCAGAAGATGTTAATCCTGCAAAAAAAGTTCACAAACATTGATGTGAAAAAAGTTTTAGGCCCAATTTTTGTCAGCAGATTACATATGTATAAATCACTTGAGAATGACAAACATACCGCTTAAAAAAACCTCCGGAGCTACTTTTTAAGTGCGACTCCTTTTGGATTTAGTCACCATGTCCAGGTCCTCCTCATCCTGCTCTGCCTGACTAGTCAGGTTGTAATTCTCACACTCACAACGTTTGGCTTAAGTGAGGAGAGAGAAAAAAACACATTTCAACAATATTTGGATTAAGATATACATTTCATTTTAAATGTATCAAAACTTACCAGAAGTACAGTACTTTTTATCTTTATTAATGGGATGTCATCCAGTCACCCCCAGGGTTAATTTTATCCCTCATTGCCTGTTTGGTTTTTGTGGCACTCATCTTATTTGGCCAATTACCACACTTCACTAGTATTGGCCAGAATTGGACACCACTACTTTTGAAAAGTGGGACACCATCAATGTTTACAGTAATCTGCACATCATTGCTGACGTAAATAACGACAGATCCCCTTCTCTAGGTCACAGTACATGTACTGCCCGCCACATTTAGGCTCCGTGGTGTTACACTGTGGTGTAGTAGTGTATGGCAATCCACAGGCAATACGTGTCCTTGCTTTCTTAATATGGCCAATAAACCATTAAGTGCTCTGTGTGTCAATGTGTGTTCTAAGGCCCAGCCATTACTGTACTGTAATGTAGTTCACTTCGCCTATCCTAACACAGTACCCTACATAAATATCAAAAAACACATACAGTACATTTAGAGACAATTTAGAGACAATTACAGTAAATCAAAAAATAAAATTTCTTACTTTGATCTGGTCAAGCCTGTCTCCGTCTTTTTAGCATGTTAGCTCCTTGCACGTCCGACCTCTGCAGCTTTGTGCTGCTCCACGCGGTCCAAACTGTTTACAAGAAGGACTGTTAGCATGTTAACTCCATACATAATGAAGGGGAAAAGAGTGAATAACTTACTGCGCCGTTTCTCCATCCAAAAGGCCGCGTATCGTTAGCATTTTAGCTCCGCAATTTGTTAGCGTTAGCATGTTAGCTCGTTGCTACTCCGGTCAGGTCCGGCTCGCACGCTGTCTGCTGCTTCACGCAGTCAACAGCGTCTTTTTCATTCGCCCATCTGTCCCTCAGCACAACCGCCGTTCATCTACATCTCATGTATCCATGCGCAGGAACCTCTGAGCGGACACAAGATTTGACTGTCGAAGCCGAGGCAAACCGAAGCTAGCCAAAACATGGCGGCACTACCGAAAACTGACTGCTGCCGGAAACTGTGGGAAACTGCCGCAAACCCTATCTGGGTGTCCAAACATAACAAAATAGAATTTTGACACACCTAAAACAATTAAAAGTCAAATTAAATTTACACATGAGTTTGTAATAATTGCAGAGATGTACTGTATAAGGTTAGGGACCTATTGAATGACAAAGCATTGTATCTGTTGTATAACACCATCATTGTTCCACATTTAATTTATTGCATTAATGTTTGGGGAAAAGCATGTAAAACTATTACAAAACCTATTTTTATTTTACAGAAAAGAGCCATAAGGATTATTGCAAGAACTGTCATCCATCTAGTATATTATTTTTTCAGTTGAAATTACTGAAGTTCCATGATTTAGTAGATTACCATATTTTAATGATGATGTATGAAGCTCATAACAATGCACTACCCTTAAATATTCAGACACATTTTCTTAAAAGCGCAAGCTGTTACAACCTAAAGGGAACTGATGTATTTGTAAAGACACAATACAGAACTAGTTTGAAGGGACGGTCTACAGTCCAGGGAATTGGATTGTGGAATGGCTTAGAGTGTGATATAAAAAAAGCAATGTCGATGTTTGTGTTTAAAAAAAAGATAAAGAGTGAATTGTTGAAGAAATATGTACGAAGTACAGTAGTTCAATGTGTAATATCTCGAAATTTGAAAATTGAGATGAGTTATTCATTTTTTTCCTTGTTACTTATATATAATTATTGTTTGAAATGTTTGTTTTTTATCTAAAAAGGAGCAGACATAATAAGATATTTTCTTCTTCTGCCGCCTTTCATTTTATATTTTCTTTTTTATACAAGAAACATGTGTTTGTTGTGTGTTCTATTTTTATAAAATGAATAAATAAATGAAACTGAACTGACTGTCGAAGCCGAGGCAAACCGAAGCTAGCCAAAACATGGCGGCACTACCGAAAACTGACTGCTGCCGGAAACTGTGGGAAACTGCCGGAAACCCTATATGGGTGTCCAAACATAACAAAATAGAATTTTGACACACCTAAAACAATTAAAAGTAAAAGTAAATTTACACATGAGTTTGTAATAATTGCAGAGATGTGAACACGTATGATTTGGAAATGTAGAACTGATTGAGAATGAGCGGATTTGATACCTGGACTATTGAGAATGAACTTTCTGGTCTTGAACCACTTTGGACATGTCTGCCTGCCTGGGAGGAGTCGACGAGGGACAAGCCCCCAGAAACCATCTTGGCTACAGCAAACTGGTTGGTCCACTTAAGTTGTTTACTTGGTGGGGTAGCTTCAGTTTGCTTTGGACTGCTCTGACTGACGAAGCCCTCTGGAGTGAGGGTGAAACGTTTCTACTAAAAAGAAATTGTCCAGATGAACTGATTGAGAATGAGCGGATTTGATACCTGGACTATTGAGAATGAACTTTCTGGTCTTGAACCACTTTGGACATGTCTGCCTGCCTGGGAGGAGTCGACGAGGGACAAGCCCCCAGAAACCATCTTGGCTACAGCAAACTGGTTGGTCCACTTAAGTTGTTTACTTGGTGGGGTAGCTTCAGTTTGCTTTGGACTGCTCTGACTGACGAAGCCCTCTGGAGTGAGGGTGAAACGTTTCTACTAAAAAGAAATTGTCCAGATGAACTGATTGAGAATGAGCGGATTTGATACCTGGACTATTGAGAATGAACTTTCTGGTCTTGAACCACTTTGGACATGTCTGCCTGCCTGGGAGGAGTCGACGAGGGACAAGCCCCCAGAAACCATCTTGGCTACAGCAAACTGGTTGGTCCACTTAAGTTGTTTACTTGGTGGGGTAGCTTCAGTTTGCTTTGGACTGCTCTGACTGACGAAGCCCTCTGGAGTGAGGGTGAAACGTTTCTACTAAAAAGAAATTGTCCAGATGAACTGATTGAGAATGAGCGGATTTGATACCTGGACTATTGAGAATGAACTTTCTGGTCTTGAACCACTTTGGACATGTCTGCCTGCCTGGGAGGAGTCGACGAGGGACAAGCCCCCAGAAACCATCTTGGCTACAGCAAACTGGTTGGTCCACTTAAGTTGTTTACTTGGTGGGGTAGCTTCAGTTTGCTTTGGACTGCTCTGACTGACGAAGCCCTCTGGAGTGAGGGTGAAACGTTTCTACTAAAAAGAAATTGTCCAGATGAACTGATTGAGAATGAGCGGATTTGGAAATGTAAGGTCTAGTGGTGACAGAACAAGCAGCTTCATTGATCACGTTGACTATCCGCATTACATTGTAACACATTTACTATGTAAAAATTAATTTGAACTCAAGGTGGTGTGAAACATGAATAAAGTTTAGATTTTTTACTATTATTTTTTTAAATTTGAGGTAAGTTTGTGTGTGCTTTTACTGGTAATGTTTACCCATAGTAATTCACAGCCCAGGTCCAGGTTGAGAAATGCTTTTAAGACAATAAAAGTGCACTGTGTACTCCAGGTTTATTGTTGTGTTTATTTATATTGTATATTTATTAGGGCTTGAGGAAGTGCTAAATAATCCATAGTTATACCTTTGGCGTCTCCCTACAACACACGTTTTCTATAGGGGAAAGGAAGCTGCAGTGACCACAGGTGCACCTGTTGAAAGAGGTTATTTTTGCTTTAGTATAATTTGGATACATATGTCTTACTTGAGATAGTTTAACATTAACAAATATGACAATTGTTACTGCTTTGAACATTAGCCTATGTTGCTAATATCAATTTACCACTCAGGAGGGGGTGAAAAGTCCTCCACCTAGCATGTCACGAGGTGTGGCCAGGACCGTGACATGCAGCTAGCATGTTGCATACATTATGCTAATGCTAGCTGCATGTCACAGTCCTGGCCACACCTCCTCGCTCTAACCCCCATATACCGGTAAGTTTAATAGTACATTTTCCTACTAAGGATATTATATGTGAAATTACTGTCATATATTGTTCTTATAAGTATACAAATTATATATGTTTCATTTTATACAAATTTACTAAGGATCTTATACCTGGTTTCAATGCATTATACAAAAAATATAAGTTTCAAACAAAACATATAAAAACTTTATAAAATTTATATATATCTTTTCCGTATGGGGTGTTGATCGTATTAGGCATGAAACAGTATGCTTTGTAGGTGGTTTAATTCAGAGCTCAGTTGTCAGTTAGTAGTGAAGGATTTTTCTTTCTTAATGTTCCTGGTAAGTGATGTAGTGTGAAATAGGGCCATTGAAGCCACAAGTTGTCATGAAACAAGCAATCGTTGTAGCATCTGAAGTAACTTCCCTCACAAGCAAGAAATACCTGTAAGGTCTATCCAGTTTGTAATAGCCATCCAAATGTATTTCTCCTAATTCTATTGCAAGGTGAAAGTGTATTGCGTTCAAATATTTCTAACAACTGATTGTGGTCAGATGTGTCTAACAACAGACGAGGTGGCCGAGTGGTTAAGGCGATGGACTGCTAATCCATTGTGCTCTGCACGCATGGGTTCGAATCCCATTCTCGTTGTGCACTGTTTATTATTGTCCGAAGGCTTACCGTCAAAAAGTGAAATTCTACAACATGATTGTTTAAAAAAATGAATTCATTAGGACAAGACAACAATTGGTCCTTTACAAACTTTTTGAACAAAAAGCTCAACTTCAGACACTGGTGTTTTGTTTTAAACTTCATTAAATTGGACCATTATCTCTCTTGAATCAATGTAGAGTTCTTGACCTGTTTTTTTCTTAGTACTGTAAAAAGGGAATACATGATACCTTTTACATTTTGGATCAGACTGTCATGACTACATTTTAGTAAATACAATCTCTACATCTCTTTGCATTGCTCTTGTATTCCACAAAATGCTAAACATATGTGATAGTGCTAAAAGTACATTGTTGGTCTAAAGCCCATGTTTACATAGTATAGATTGTGAGAAAAGATTACTGGTGCATTTCCAATGAGTAAGAATTATGTTTTATTAAGCAAGAAACGCTACAAAGTGAAAATTTAGGCAGACATGAGATTGCACGTTCTTGGACAACATGCTAACCTAAATATACCATATTTCCTTTTCCAGTAGCTAAGACAAAAGCCCAGTTTGTGGAGAATGAGGGTATCGATCCCTCTACCTCTCGCATGCTAAGCGAGCGCTCTACCATTTGAGCTAATTCCCCTGAAGAATCATACAAGAAATTATAAGGATATAATCCTAACCCTAGTGTGCTTTGAAAGTGTTCAACATGGATATCAGCATACATATAACCAAATATTTCTGATTTTAGAAAAACAACTCTGATTCAAAAATCTAGACATTTAACTAAATCTTAGTGCTTTTTCCCCGTCTGAGATGTATGATTCAAATATTTGTAGGCACCTCAGAAGAAGGAAGATGCTTGCAAAATATGGCTTAGACAATACTTATCAGTGAACACCAGAAAGGACTCAGTTGGACCCAGATGATGTGTTGATCGTATTAGGCATGAAACAGTATGCTTTGTGCGTGGTTTAATTCAGAGCTCAGTTGTCACTTAGTAGTGAAGGATTTTTCTTTCTTAATGTTCCTGGTAAGTGATGTAGTGTGAAATAGGGCCATTGAAGCCACAAGTTGTCATGAAACAAGCAATCGTTGTAGCATCTGAAGTAACTACCCTCACAAGCAAGAAATACCTGTAAGGTCTATCCAGTTTGTAATAGCCATCCGAATGTATTTCTCCTAAATCTATTGCAAGGTGAAAGTGTATTGCAATCAAATATTTCTAACAACTGATTGTGGTCAGATGTGTCTAACAACAGACGAGGTGGCCGAGTGGTTAAGGCGATGGACTGCTAATCCATTGTGCTCAGCACGCATGGGTTCGAATCCCATTCTCGTCGTGCACTGATTAGTATTGTCCGAAGGCTTACAGTCAAAAAAGGGAAATTATACAACATGATTGTTTA
>JBBPBX010011439.1:33396-55919 GCA_038048925.1 Garcialebias charrua | reverse complement strand
GTCTATTGTTGATTGTCCAAGGAAAATCTACTGTTGCTGTTGTCATCATTCTTTAGTTTGTAGCCAGGTCTCTCTTGTAAATGAGTCCTCGAGGCTCAATGGGATTAACCTGCCTAAATAAAGGTTGAATGAATGAAAAAACACCTTTAGAGGCCTTTGTGCTCTGCAGAGAGTGGTGAAGGCTGCACAGAAGTCTGTTGGAGTCAGTCTCCCCACCATCACAGACATTTACACCTCCAGATGCAGGAAGAGAGCCACCTGCATCATGAAGGACCCCACTCACCCAGCACACACACTTTTTGCCCCACTCCCCTCAGGAAGGAGGTTGAGGAGCATTAAGTGTAGAACCACTAGACTGAGGAACAGCTTCTACCCTGAGGCTGTTAGACTCATGAATATCTAACCAGAATAATCACTGTGAAATATCACATCATGTTGCTGCTGATCTGTTTCATGTTGCTGCTGATCTGTTTCATGTTGCTGCTGATCTGTTTCATGTTGCTGCTGATCTGTTTCATGTTGCTGCTGATCTGTTTCATGTTGCTGATCTGTTTCATGTTGCTGCTGATCTGTTTCATGTTGCTGCTGATCTGTTTCATGTTGCTGCTGATCTGTTTCATGTTGCTGCTGATCTGTTTCATGTTGCTGCTGATCTGTTTCATGTTGCTGCTGATCTGTTTCATGTTGCTGCTGATCTGTTTCATGTTGCTGCTGATCTGTTTCATGTTGCTGCTGATCTGTTTCATGTTGCTGCTGATCTGTTTCATGTTGCTGCTGATCTGTTTCATGTTGCTGCTGATCTGTTTCATGTTGCTGCTGATCTGTTTCATGTTGCTGCTGATCTGTTTCATGTTGCTGCTGATCTGTTTCATGTTGCTGCTGATCTGTTTCATGTTGCTGCTGATCTGTTTCATGTTGCTGCTGATCTGTTTCATGTTGCTGCTGATCTGTTTCATGTTGCTGCTGATCTGTTTCATGTTGCTGCTGATCTGTTTCATGTTGCTGCTGATCTGTTTCATGTTGCTGCTGATCTGTTTCATGTTGCTGCTGATCTGTTTCATGTTGCTGCTGATCTGTTTCATGTTGCTGCTGATCTGTTTCATGTTGCTGCTGATCTGTTTCATGTTGCTGCTGATCTGTTTCATGTTGCTGCTGATCTGTTTCATGTTGCTGCTGATCTGTTTCATGTTGCTGCTGATCTGTTTCATGTTGCTGCTGATCTGTTTCATGTTGCTGCTGATCTGTTTCATGTTGCTGCTGATCTGTTTCATGTTGCTGCTGATCTGTTTCATGTTGCTGCTGATCTGTTTCATGTTGCTGCTGATCTGTTTCATGTTGCTGCTGATCTGTTTCATGTTGCTGCTGATCTGTTTCATGTTGCTGCTGATCTGTTTCATGTTGCTGCTGATCTGTTTCATGTTGCTGCTGATCTGTTTCATGTTGCTGCTGATCTGTTTCATGTTGCTGCTGATCTGTTTCATGTTGCTGCTGATCTGTTTCATGTTGCTGCTGATCTGTTTCATGTTGCTGCTGATCTGTTTCATGTTGCTGATCTGTTTCATGTTGCTGCTGATCTGTTTCATGTTGCTGCTGATCTGTTTCATGTTGCTGCTGATCTGTTTCTGTCATGTTGCTGCTGATCTGTTTCATGTTGCTGCTGATCTGTTTCATGTTGCTGCTGATCTGTTTCATGTTGCTGCTGATCTGTTTCATGTTGCTGCTGATCTGTTTCATGTTGCTGCTGATCTGTTTCATGTTGCTGCTGATCTGTTTCATGTTGCTGCTGATCTGTTTCATGTTGCTGCTGATCTGTTTCATGTTGCTGCTGATCTGTTTCATGTTGCTGCTGATCTGTTTCATGTTGCTGCTGATCTGTTTCATGTTGCTGCTGATCTGTTTCATGTTGCTGCTGATCTGTTTCATGTTGCTGCTGATCTGTTTCATGTTGCTGCTGATCTGTTTCATGTTGCTGCTGATCTGTTTCATGTTGCTGCTGATCTGTTTCATGTTGCTGCTGATCTGTTTCATGTTGCTGATCTGTTTCATGTTGCTGCTGATCTGTTTCATGTTGCTGCTGATCTGTTTCATGTTGCTGCTGATCTGTTTCATGTTGCTGCTGATCTGTTTCATGTTGCTGCTGATCTGTTTCATGTTGCTGCTGATCTGTTTCATGTTGCTGCTGATCTGTTTCATGTTGCTGCTGATCTGTTTCATGTTGCTGCTGATCTGTTTCATGTTGCTGCTGATCTGTTTCATGTTGCTGCTGATCTGTTTCATGTTGCTGCTGATCTGTTTCATGTTGCTGCTGATCTGTTTCATGTTGCTGCTGATCTGTTTCATGTTGCTGCTGATCTGTTTCATGTTGCTGCTGATCTGTTTCATGTTGCTGCTGATCTGTTTCATGTTGCTGCTGATCTGTTTCATGTTGCTGCTGATCTGTTTCATGTTGGGCGGCCGTGGTGTAATGGCAGTCGACCCCTGATCGGAAGGTTGGAGGTTCGAATCCCGCATCCGCCCACCATGTGTCGTTGTGTCCCTGGGCAAGACACTTAATCCCGAGTTGCTCCCGGTAGGTCTGGATGGCGCCTTGCAAGGCAGGCTACCACTACCGGTGTATGAATGTCTGAATGAATGGGTGGATGGCTGGTATTGTAAAGCGCTTTGGGGCTCCTCACAGGGGGCTGGAAAGCGCTATATAAATAAGCTCCATTTACCATTACCATTTACCATTCATGTTGCTGCTGATCTGTTTTCATGTTGCTGTGTTCATTCGTGCCCATCTGCTCATACAGACTCATGTTTGTGCTGCTGTTTGGAGTAATGTTTTTCTATGATATTAGTGCTTAGTGTATTTTTAGTTGATGTTTTTCTTAGTTCATACCTTAGATGTTATTACTGTTCTTCTCTTTTGTTTGTTTGTTTGTTTATTTATTCATTTCATTTCAATTAAAAAAAACAATAAAATTTCGAGAAAATAAATAAATAAAATACCTATAAAATGAAAGGCGGCAGAAGAAGAATAAAATCTTATCAATTCTGCCCCTTCTGAACAAAATCAATTCAAACAATCAATTCAAGCAATACTCACAATTAATACAACAAACCACAAAACGTATCACAATTATTCATTATATTTCCCTAACATGAACTAACTTAACTATATATCATCAGCATTATATTCTTGATCTTTTTCTTAAATACAAATAATGATTCCTCTTTTTTAATATCATTATTCAAACCATTCCATAAATCAATTCCCCTCATTAAAGTAGACCTACCCCGCAAACTTGTTCTAAACTTTGGCTTAACAAAAATATCTGTTCCTTTTAAATTATAGCAACTGCTCCTTTTTACAAAATACTCTTGTACGTTCGATGGTAAATTGTGATTCTGAGCCCTGTACATTAGTAATAGAATAAAGTAGTCCACCAAATCATAAAACTTGAGTAATTTCAGTTGATAAAATAAAAATACTTTAAGGATGACAATGTTTTCTTGAGATAATTCTTACAGCTCTTTTTTGTAAAATAAAAATAGACTTGGTTACAGTTTTACAAGCTGTACCCCAGACACCAATACAATAAATTAAATGTGGCACAATAATTGTATTATACAGCAAACACAAAGCCTTGTCAGTCAGTAAGTCCCTCGTTTTATATAGTACTGCCATGGACTTAGACATTTTAGTTCTTACAAAATTAATATGTTTTTTCCATGACAATTTATCATCGATAATTACTCCCAAAAACCTTACTTCATTTACTCTTTGTATCTCAACACCATCAATTTTGAAAAGAAAATCTGCAGTTGACTTTTTTTTAACTAAATTTTTTGACCAACACAAGAAAATATGAACACATCACTCCTGTCCTGTCCTCTCTACACTGGCTCCCAGTTCAGTTCAGGATTCAGTTCAAGCTGCTCCTGTTTGTTTTCAAAGCTCTGAATGGACTCGCACCTCTGTACATCTCAGAACTTTTGAAAGTCCATCAGCCCAGCAGAGCTTTACGATCTGCCAGTCAACACCTGCTGGAGGTGCCTCGCTCAAGGTACAAACAATGGGGAGACCGGTCCTTTTCTGTTGCCGGCCCAAAAGCCTGGAACAGTCTCCCCCTTGAGCTGCGTGCCACCTCTGATCTGACTCTGTTCAAAACCAGACTGAAGACCCACTTGTTCAAAAAAGCTTTCAGTGTGTAACTTTTATTACTTTGGTATTTTAGTATGTAGCATTTTTATTTCCATTGCCTCCTTTTATTGCTGTTGTTTTTTATTCTATTTTCACTGATTTATTGTACCGGTTTTTATATTTTCTGTCCTGTTAAGCACCTTGGTCAATGCAAGGCATTGTAGGAAGGTGCTATACAAATAAAGTTTATTTATATTTTATTTATATTTAAATATCATAAACAGTCATTAGTTTTTTCAACGTTCAGTGATAACTTGTTTAATTTAAACATTTTAAACCATCGAACATACAAGCATATTTTGTTAAACTAACAAACAATAACAAACTCTCTTACATTTTATTGTTGGATGTAACTGGGACCCTGTGTACATAATCTTGTTTCATCACATGTATTACATGTGGTGCAAATGACAAAGATTCTCTCTCTCTCTCTTTTTTTTTTTGAATGTCATAACTTCTCAGAAGTGCAGCCCATCATGGTAACTGGAAATTATTATTTTTTTATGGTGAGATGACTGTTGATGTGACTTGATGCTATATAAAGAAAGTGAATTCAAATTAATTAATACAAATAAAAATAATCCATTGGAGTGCTATGGAGTGCCCATTTGCACTTGTCAATTTATCAGAGTCAGAGTCAGAGTCAGAGAGAATTTATTGTCATTTGCACCGCATGTAGTACATGTGTTGAAAACGAGATTATGTACACAGGGTCCCAGTTACATCCAACAACAAATGCAAGAGAAAAACAATAATAACATCTAGGATTAACTAAGAGAGACATCAGCTAGTAATACACTAAGCCCTAATGTAGTAGAAAAACATCATTATAAACAGCAGCACGAACATGAGCAGATGGTCACAGATGAACGCAGCAACAAGAAACAGATCAGTATCAGCATGATGTGACATTTTGCAGTGTTTATTCTTATTATTTATTTATTCATGAGTCTGACAGCCTCAGGGTAGAAGCTGTTTCTCAGTCTAGTGGTTCTACATTTGATGCTCCTCAACCTCCGTCCCGAGGGGAGTGGTGCAAAGAGTGAGTGTGCTGGGTGAGTGAGGTCTTTCATGATGCAGGTGGCTCTTTTTCTGCATCTGGAGGTGTAAATGTCTGTGATGGTGGGGAGACTGACTCCCACAGACTTCTGTGCAGCCTTCACCACTCTCTGCAGAGCTTTTCTCTCTGCAACTGTGCAGCCTCCATGCCACACGTTGATGCTGGAGCACAGGACGCTCTCCACTGCACACCTGTAGAACGAGGTGAGGACTGGGCTTCTCAGACCGGCTCGTCTCAGCCGTCTGAGGAAGTAGAGTCTCTGATGACCTTTCTTGATCAGGCTGGTGGTGTTATTGCTCCAGCTGAGGTTATCATTCATGTGTACACCCAGGTATTTGTAGCTGGAGACCACCTCCACCGCAGATCCACCTATATACAGTGGGGTGTGGGTGTGTTTGTTCCTTCTGAAGTCCACAATCATCTCCTTCGTCTTCTTCACATTCATGTGAAGGTTGTTCTCTTTGCACCAGCTCTCCAGATGTTCCACCTCCTGTCTGTAGCTGGATTCATCATTATCTGTGATGCATCCCACCACAGCTGTATCATCTGCAAACTTAACAATATGACAGCCTGGATGTGTGGCTGTACAATCATATGTGAGCAGAGTAAACAGAAGAGGGCTCAGCACACATCCCTGAGGAGAGCCAGTGCTGAGGGTGATGGTGGAGGAGGAGAAGTTGTGGATCTTCACGGACTGTGGTCTGTTTGTTAAGAAGTCTAAGACCCAGTTACAAATAGAGGGGCTTAGTCCAAGTGTGGATAGTTTGTCTATCAGAGTTTGGGGGATCATGGTGTTGAAGGCAGATGTGAAGTCCACAAAGAGCAGACGCACGTATGAGTCCTTCTGATCCAGGTGGGTGAGAGCAGTGTGGACCACGGAGGAGATGGCGTCCTCTGTTGATCGGTTCTCACGATATGCATATTGATGAGGGTCCTCGTTGATGTTGACGGCTGTCTTGATGTGGGACATGACCAGTTTCTCAAAACATTTAGCGACTATCGGGGTGAGGGCCACCGGTCTATAGTCATTCAGACCAGTCACTGTGGAGCTCTTTGGGACTGGGATGATGGTGGCGTGCTTGGCAAATCAAAAATAATCTAGATTTTTTTTTTCTTCTTTCTTTTTTCATTTACCCTTTATTTATCCAGGTAGTACGGAAACGTAGTGATGACACTTGGAGAAATTTTTTTGGGGGGCTTATCACGTAATAACGTGATACGTATCACGTTATTACGTGATACGTATCACGTTATTACGTGATAATATCACGTTATTACGTGATAATATCACGTTATTACGTGATACGTATCACGTTATTACGTGATACGTATCACGTTATTACGTGATAATATCACGTTATTACGTGATAATATCACGCTATTACGTGATAATATCACGTTATTACGTGATACGTATCACGTTATTACGTGATAAGCCCCCCCAAAAAATTTATCCAGGTGTCATCACTACGCTTCCGTAAGGTAGTCTCATTGAGCCATGATAATTCATTTTCAAGAGAGACCGTTTAGGGAGCAGATGGTGGGGGTTAAGGGCCTTGTTCAGGGGCCCAGAGGCAAATGAGGACGGGGGCAGGTGTGGGTGTTCCACCTTTTCCCATCCACATTATTTGATGTTGTTGGTACCAGGGCTTGAACCGGCGATCTTCTGATCACAGGCCCACCTTCTCTAACCACTGCGTCACCACTCCCACAATAATTAAAAAAAAAGGCATATCAGCATAACTGCAACCCAGAAATACTGGAAATAAATCAAACTGGGCACATTAAAATACTGATAAGTATTTTCAGATTCAATCCTGCATTTATATGCTTTTATCTGTCCAGTCTGATATAAAGAACATAATTTTCAACAAACTAACAAAAAAACCAGGTAAGAGTAAACTCCTAAGGCAATATAATTTTTTTCAATTGAAACTGAAGCTCTCAAAATGTTCTTTCATTATAAAACTTTTGTTAGACAGTTTTGAACTTTTCAGGAAACCTAGTTTAATGAGACGTTTGAGTAAAAAGCCTTTGGTTTACAGTATATGGGTTATGGAAGAATTTCATCAACTGAAATAGAAGTTTAAACAAAAAAATCTCTCTGAAAGACAAAAGTACTAATTACTCTGTCCGAGTGTAACTACAGTCCTTCAAAAAAGCGGGCAGAAACAGATTTTTCTAACAGTTTCCTCTTAAAATAATGGAAGATTACATCGAAGTTTCACTGAAATCGACATTTGTTTCCCAGACTCTGGTGAAAACAAACAGGATAAAAATAGTTTTCTATTTAAATATGATGACTACCGGTAGTACTACCGGTAATCAACACACGACACCTGCGCTGCAAGAATTATCGGACCCTTAATCAGTACAAAAAGTGATTGACTTGATACCGGTATATACTTTTTCAACTTCTAGTGTTACGGCAAACATTTGCCTTAATTTTGTTATTGTCATCCATGCAGAGAATAAAAGCAGGACCAATGGTGACTTGAAGCTCGTCCATGAAAACACAATTCTACAACTGATGTTACCCTGATGCATGCTCAGTTGTTTAGATACAACTGAGGTTCTGACACTCAACAATAAAAGTATTATCGTTATCAAATATGAGATTAATGAAAACAAAAAATGTCTCTGGAGGGATGAAAACAGGTCTGCTTCAGTCTGTCTGCCATTTGTTTTTGGAAATTTACCTGCGGCCTGTTTTGGGTCTGCCACTTTTACTACTTTTTGAGGTTCTGGGCCGCTCTAGTTTCATCAGTGACTGGCGCATACTCTCCTCTGTGTACGCAAGATAGACATGGGACAGATCCACCTCAAATGGCTGCAAGTAGAAGGGACAAGAGAAGAAAGGAGTCAATAATGGTTGACTATTAAAAAATCTACTTTTGTTATTGGACTAAAACAACCTTCTACAACTCACATCTTTTTCTTTTTTGTCTGGAGCAGGGGTTTGCTTTCTCATGTTGTTTCCAGTGTAGGCCACACATTTCTGAAAGACATTATTCAAAAACAGAACTAATTCAAAATTAAACATTTATTTACAGCCGAATTGTCTCGAGTGATGTTAATCAAACTGCACATCACTTTGTGGATCATCCATACAAACTGAACTCACCAGCTGCCATTCTCCAATATCCTCATTCCAGTGCACATAATTTTCTATCATCTCCTGTGAGGACAACATGAGAAATATAACATAAGAACAGAGACAGGTGTTCATTTTGTTTAATTTCATTTAGTTATTTAAAAGAACACTGCACATTATTCAATGCTTCGGCATTAAACAGCAATATAAATGTGCTGGAATTAGCTTAGTAGCTAAATTTCATACATTGTCCTTAGGCAGATAAAAAAAAAAACAGTTCACAAGCGTACAAACAAAAAGAAGAACTGATAAAACAAGCCACAGAATAAAACACATAAACGTCACATTCTATGTTACACAGTTAAAATGGGCTTATTTTATGAATGCACAACTGATTTGTTTTTAAGCTTGAAGTTTTTACTCCATTACAAAGCCCTCAACAACCTAGCTCCATTTTCAAAAAACTTTCAATACAAAAACAACTGGACTTCATTTATAACAGAAGACGTTTCGCTCTTCATCCGAGGATCTTTCTTAATTCAAAGAGCACTGAGTGTGGGGTTCAGGTTGTAAAGAACCCCACACTCACTGCTCTTTGAATTGAGAGAGCTCCTCGGATGAAGAGCAAAACGTCTTCTGTTACAAAGTCCGGTTGTTTTTGAATTGAAAGTTTTTTTCAATTTATCATGTCCTGGATGACTGAGAATCTTCACCAGTATCTAGCTCCATCTTATATTACAGACCTTATTGTTCCATATTTTCTTAACAGAGCACTTTGCTCTCAGACTGCAGGTTTACTTGTTGTTCCTAGAGTTTCCAAAAGCAGAATGGGAGGCAGATCTTTCAGTTATCAGGCTCCTCTCTTGTGGAGCCAACTTCCAGTTTCTGTCTGTAAAGCTGACACCTTGCCTACTTTTACAATTAGGCTTAAGTCTTTCCTTTTTGATAAATCCTATGATTAGGGCCAGCTTGGGTTTCCTGAGCTATCCCTCAGTTATGCTGCTATATGCTTAGACTGCTGGAGGACAAATTGACCACATTTCCTCACTCTGCTGCTATCTTTACTTGCTCTACTCTAACCATTTGTATTTGTAATTATTTTTATCCAACATGTTTTTTTTTGTCTTTCTTCCAATAGAAAGTACATTTGGACCTGTCATTCTATGCTTGCTTGTTGCTCCTTCCTGTTCCTCTCAAACCCAGCCAGTCGAAGCAGATGGCCGCTCATCCTGAGCCTGGTTCTGCTGGAGGTTTCTTCCTGTTAAAAGGGAGTTTTTTCCTTTCCACCGTTGCCTTTCTGATTGCTCAGGATGAAAGACTGTGACAAAGTGAAGATTCAGCATCATTTGCTGGCTTCCTTGGATAAATAACTTTTACTAGTTGGCTTTTTTATGTATGTGAATGTTTCTGTTCAGTGCCCTGAGACACCTTCTGTTGTGACTTGGTGCTATATACAGCACGGTACCTGTAAATAAACTGAACTGAATTGAATTGAAAAGAATAAGGAAGCTGCTTCTCATTTGTCTCTTTGTCAACTTAACAATTCAAAATGACTAATTAGCTCAACGATAAGTAAAACACGCCTTCATTAATTAATAGTTACACCATAAGCAATATTGAGAGAATTTTAAATGATCTCTAGAGTTTTGAAACGTTTCAATACAAAAAAATAAACCGTCCAGAGGACCTGACTGAACTTTGTTGGATTTTTTTTACTTGGACTATTGAGCATGAACTTTATTTTTGAACCCCTTTGGCTATGACTGTCTCAGAGGAGTCGACGGGGCAGAGGGTGGACTCCAGAAACCACCTCATCACCATAAAACTGGTTGGCCCACTATAGCCCCTTTCATAAGTCAAATCCGGGCAATTGCCGCACAGACCTGTCCGGCTTTAATCCTCCCCGGGTCATTCATAAGACCACAGTTGAAGGCGGGCAGGTCCCGCTCACATAAACGTGTTCATAAATGAACCCGCAGCGCAGATCCAAAAGAGGCGTGGAGCAGAACTCAGCTGAGCTGAACTGGACCACGACGTATTTATTGTGGGACAGACATCAGACGTTTACAAGTTGTCGTTTCGTGTCATTTTTAATATTTCCTCAGTAATAAATCTACAGCTGCACTGATGTCTCCCTCCAGCGCGCGCGCACACACACAGCACACAGCTCCTCCGTTGCTCAGAGAGAGAGAGGAAAAAAAAGAGCGAAACTAACTTTTACAAGTTGCTGTTTCGTGTCATTTTTAATATTCCCTTGTTAATAAATCTACAGCTGCACTGATGTCTCCCTCCAGCGCGCACACACACAGCACACAGCTCCTCCGCTGCTCAGAGAGAGAGAGAGGGAAAAAAAGAGCGAAACTAAATTTTACAAGTTACTGTTTCGTGTCATTTTTAATATTCCCTTGTTAATAAATCTGCTTGTTGATTAATCCTGCGGTCGCTCACTGATATCATCATATTCTGAGCGCGGATCCGCGGGTTGCATTCACAAGTGGGTCTGCCGTGCTCGGGTCCGGATCTGATACTACCTACCTCTGCTCGCGGATCAGGGGCGCATCAGAGGTAGTGCATTAACAGAATAACCGAGTTTTCGACAGATCGAGTGCTTTGACTTCTTTCGAGGCTTTTTTGTCCACCTCGACTACCCGTAGTGACGTCATCACGTGATAAAAACAGAGCGCGGGGTAGCTTTTAGCTTTTAGTAGACGCTACAAAATGGATTCCTTTGTGCGCACGGATCTATGAAGCTGGTCCAGTCTTGTCAAAAAGGTAAAACAGTTTATAATTTTATAAATTGCGCCACTCATTGAAACATCCTGTTGACGTTCTTTGCTTGAACACCGTAGTAGATTGTTGTGACAGCAGAGGGCAGTGTTGCATTGCAGGTCCCATATATAACACGGTCGAAACGGCTTCATCTCTCTCGTTTCACAAACAAAAAAACAAATATTCATCTCTCTAGAGCTACCAAAAATCTATAAACACAATCTCTAAAAGTAAACCTAAATTGCACAGCACTGCAAGCGGTGGTACGGTGTGGCTGTGGCCCCATTTGTTTTTTAAGTTTCGGTTTTCATCGCCTTATACTTTCACTTTTAATATTATTAATATAACTAATAGTTTTGTTTTTCCTGTGACTTATGTGCAGTATGATAAATGATAGGAGCATAATAAATGCTCCCAATGCTTTGTTGGTCTTTTTTTTCTTTTTGTAAAGACGTTTTTAGGCATTTATATTTATTTATTTATTTTGCATCGTAAGACACTGTGACGTCATCGGCTACTCGAGCGTCGTTCGAGTTTTTTTATGTTAATGTCGAGGTTAAAAAGTATGTACTCGTTCAACCCCTAATCAGAGGCGAGTAAAATTTACTCGCCTATCCTCCTTTGTGTTTTTTCTGAATGCTCGTTGGAGGACTGAACACGCATCAGGCCCGGACTGAGCCGTCTTATGAAAAGGGCTAGTGTGAAGGCCCAGGCCGAGCTCTGCATATACAACCTGTACGCTGCTCTACGCGCGTGTTCTGTGCGCACGCGTTCACAGGCACAGCTCTGCGTTCGTTCTCGCGTTAAATGCTTGCGTTTTCGCTCCAAATTCTTGTCGTAATTTGAGCAGCTGCGCGCAGAGCGTTTACCTACGGGACAAACTGAGGTCGCTGATTGGTCATTTGCTGACACGCCTACTGAATTGATTGACATGTCGGGTGGGGAAAAAAGAAAAAGGCACGAGCTGTCGGGCTGCAGCCGCTGCGGTGTTCTAAACTTTATATGTTAATAAAAAGTTCTAAAAAATAAAAGTAAAAACAGGAAGCGCTGGTCCTGCAGCCCACAGCCCATCAGGAAATGTTTAGAACCTCCCGCAGCCACGTAGGACTCTAGTTTAATTAGCTCGTGACAAATTCATTCATTTCTCATCATTTCAGTCATGGAGCAACGGAGGAGGAAGCGATGCGATCACTTGACTTTTGGCAAAAAAACAAAAGCCCAGATCAGGGATGAAGAAGGGGAATTTAATACGGTACATTTGTGTCTCTACAAAACAGTCCGGTGCCGGGCAGTTTATTGTGAGACAACGCGCTTCGCGTACGCGGTCGTAAAATTTGAGCTTTGCGCGTTCGTGCCCTGTGGGGCTACGCTTGTGCCTCTGCGTACGTACGGCGTACAGCGGCGTACTGCCTTACGCAGAGCTCTGCCGGGGCCTTGAGTGTGCTACTTGTGGGACTGAGTTTGTCGTGGCGCCTTGGACTGATGAAGTCCTTTGGATGAAAGACAAAATGTTTCAACAAAAAAAATAAAAAATAAAACATCCAGAGGACCTGACTTAACTTTGTTTGATCTCTAATATAGAGTGTTTGAACCCTTTTACACACTCATTTGTCCTGTGTTGTATCAAGTCTAGTTCACTCAGCTCTGTCAATTTAGGTCTGATCTGGGTTCATAATTGCAAAAAGATTTCATTTTCAGTGTAATTCATCTGCAATTTAAAAAGCTAGAGTTGATGATGGTGAACTTAAAGCTGCAGCAGGCTATACTCAACTAGCATAATTTAAAATCTAACAAAATAATGTAACATGTTCATAAACTCCAGACATTTCCTTTAGCTTAACAGTGTGCACCACAGCCAACAGGAAATATGCAGCATTTCAGCAGAAACTTATTTAAACCAAGTTCGGGTATTAATCAGTGATTGAAAGATAACTTAGCCACTTTTATCATCTCCGCTACCAGGATAAAACCACAGTTAGTCAAATGGTTTCCTTTCAAGTAAAAGATACTTTGTCAGCGTTTACAAGTGTCAAAGTCTACAAGTTTGCAACCTTCTTAAAAAAGTTCTCGAACTAACAAATATAAATTATAAAGCAGTTTGCACTGGGTATGTTTAGATTTCAATCAGATGCACCTCATTCAAACATTCTAAAAGTTCAAGTGAGAAAAAAATAATAATAATAAAACCCTACAATAGAAAACAAGAATATTTTCATATTTGTGTGATTGTGTTTGTTGATTACTGATAAAAAAAAAGTATCTAAAGCATTCAGTCCTACCTAGTCTTTTGTCTTACTGACTTTTCAGCACAACAAAACTATGTGTACGCATTTTATATTTAGACCTAAAACAGAGATTGTTTTAATAAACCGGATTCCAAAAAAGTTGGAACACTAAACAAATTGTGCATAAAAACTGAATGCAATGATGTGGAGGTGCCAACATCTAATATTTTATTCAGAATAGAACACAAATCACAGATCAAAAGTTTAAACTGAGAGAATGTATCATTTTAAGGGAAAAATATGTTGTTTCAAAATTTCATGGCGTCAACAAATCCCAAAAAAGTTGGGACAAGTCCATTTTTACCACTGTGTGACATCCCCCCTTCTTCTTACAACACTCAACAGACGTCTGGGGACAGAGGAGACCAGTTTCTCAAGTTTAGAAATAGGAATGCTCTCCCATTCATGTCTAATACAGGCCTCTAACTGTTCAATCGTCTTGGGCCTTCTTTGTCGCACCTTCCTCTTTATGATGCACCAAATGTTCTCTATAGGTGAAAGATCTGGACTGCAGGCTGGACATTTCAGTACCGGATCCTTCTCCTACGTAGCCATGATGTTGTGATTGCTGCAGAATGTGGTCTGGCATTATCTTGTTGAAAAATGCAGGGTCTTCCCTGAAAGAGATGACGTCTAGATGGAGCATATCAAAGGTGGGCGTATGAACGCTAGAGAGCGCTAAAGCGCTATTCCGCTTACAGTGGACCTAAACTTTTTGTCAGCGTTTTTGTGAATTGACTAACTTTTATAATTCATAAGCGGATTTGTGCTATTTTTATTTAAAATGCAGTACCGCTAATAACTAATTATCTATCAGTAAAAACCAATAAACTTATTTACAAGCTCTTATGCTGCTTGTTTTTTACCTTTTTCCCCACCGTAAGAGCAGAGAGGAGGAAGGGTTGGAGGGAGGGTTGGAGGGGGGAGGGGGGGCAGAGCTGAGAACAGACTCGGCTCTACCATGTAGGTAAATCAGAGTCAGAGTCAGAGAGTCTTTATTGTCATTTGCACCGCATGTGGTACATGAGATGAAAACGAGATTATGTACACGAGGTCCCAGTTACATCCAACAACAAATGAAAGAGAAAAACAGTAATAACATCGAGAACTAACTAAGAAAAACATCAACTAGTAATACACTAAGCCTAATATAGTGGGAATAAACAGCAGCACGAACATGAGTTTGTATGAGCAGATGGTCACAGATGAACACAGATGAACACAGCAACAAGAAAACATATCAGCATCAGCATGATGTGATATTTTGCAGTGTTTATTTTAATTTTATTTTTATTTATTCATGAGTCTAACAGCCTCAGGGTAGAAGCTGTTCCTCAGTCTAGTGGTTCTACACTTGATGCTCCTCAACCTCCGTCCTGAGGGGAGTGGGGCAAAGAGTGAGTGTGCTGGATGAGTGAGGTCTTTCATGATGCAGGTGGCTCTTTTCCTGCATCTGGAGGTGTAAATGTCTGTGATGGTGGGGAGACTGACTCCAACAGACTTCTGTGCAGCCTTCACCACTCTCTGCAGAGCTTTCCTCTCTTCAACTGTGCAGCCTCCATGCCACACGTTGATGCTGGAGCACAGGATGCTCTCCACTGCACACCTGTAGAAGGAGGTGAGAACTGGGCTGCTCAGACCAGCTCGTCTCAGCCGTCTGAGGAAGTAGAGTCTCTGATGACCTTTCTTGATCAGGCTGGTGGTGTTGTTGCTCCAGCTGAGGTTATCATTCATGTGTACACCCAAGTATTTGTAGCTGGAGACCACTTCCACTGCAGACCCACCTATTATCAGTGGGGCATGGGTGTGTTTGTTCCTTCTGAAGTCCACAATCATCTCCTTTGTCTTCTTCACATTCATGTGAAGATTATTCTCTTTGCACCAGCTCTCCAGGTGTTCCACCTCCTGTCTGTAGCTGGACTCATCATTGTTTGTGATGCATCCCACCACCGCTGTATCATCTGCAAACTTAACAATATGACAGCCTGGAAGTGTGGCTGTACAATCATATGTGAGCAGAGTGAACAGAAGGGGGCTCAGCACACATCCCTGAGGAGAGCCAGTGCTGAGGGTTATGGTGGAGGAGGAGAAGTTGTGGATCTTCACGGACTGTGGTCTGTCTGTTAAGAAGTCTAGTATCCAGTTACAAATAGAGGGGCTTAGTCCAAGTGTAGATAGTTTGTCTATCAGAGTTTGGGGGATCATGGTGTTGAAGGCAGATGTGAAGTCCACAAAGAGCAGACGCACGTATGAGTCTTTCTGATCCAGGTGGGTGAGAGCAGTGTGGACCACGGAAGAAATGGCGTCCTCTGTTGATCGGTTCTCACGGTATGCGTATTGATGAGGGTCCTCATTGATGTTGACGGTTGCCTTGATGTGGGACATGACCAGTTTCTCAAAACATTTAGCGACTATCGGGGTGAGGGCCACCGGTCTATAGTCATTCAGACCAGTCACTGTGGAGCTCTTTGGGACTGGGATGATGGTCGCGGTCTTCAGGCAGGTGGGAACTGACTCCAGTGCAAGTGAGGTGGTGAAGATGTCAGCCAGCACCTCACAGAGCTGGTCCGCACATTCCTTCAGAACTTTCCCTGGGATGTTGTCTGGTCCGGTTGCTTTATGAGGATTAATCTTTCTGAGACTGCCTCTCACTTCTGCTGCGGACACCCTGAGATGCTCTTCATCTGGTGATGAGGTGAGTCTGGTGCTAGCAGGTCTGTTTGGATCATCAAAACGTGCATAAAACTTATTGAGGGCATCAGGCAGAGATGGGTCCCTGGGGCATTGTTTGTTTTTGCCTTTGTAATCTGTTATGCATTTAATACCCTTCCACATGCTCCGTGGGTCTTGTGAGGTGAACTGTCCCTCGATCCTCTGTGCATACGTGGCCTTGGCCTTCTTAATGCCATCCTTCAGTTCATTCCTGCTCTTTCTCAGTTCCACTTTATCTCCTGACTTGAATGCAGTGTCTCTGGCTGCTAGCAAGGCGTGAACTTCTTTATTTAACCAGGGTTTCCGGTTCGGGTAGGATTTCACATATTTTTTTATGGATACATTTTCAGAGCATGTACTGATGTAACCCAGGACTGAGGAAGCGTACAGTTCCATGTCCACTGAACTACCATCAGTGGCTGCTTCTCTGAAAACAGACCAGTTTGTCCTCTCAAAACAGTCTCTCAACATGGGGGAACTATCTTGAGGCCAGATTGTTATTTCTCTTTGTTCCGGCTTTGAGCGCCTGAGTGGAGGGAGTTCTCTTGGGGCCAGAATCAGAGAGTCGTGATCGGAAGATCCGAGCGCTGGGCGTGTCTTCGCCGTGTATGCCCCCTTTACATTTGTGAAGACTTGGTCGAGTATTTTATCTCCTCTCGTAGCTGCGAAGACGTTCTTATTGAAGGCTGGGAGGGACACTTGGAGATCTACGTGATTGACGTCCCCGCAAACAATGAAAAGCCCCTCAGGATATTTACACTGCAGCGAGGTGAGTAAGTCATGAATCTCTCTCCTGGGCGTCATTAGCATTAGCATCGGGTGCTATGTAAATAACGCTGATTACGATCACTGAATAGTCACGTGGCATATAATGCGGCCTACATCTTATTGTGATCAACTCCACGGCAGCTGAACAAGCTCTTTTTATCACAGCACAGTTCGTGCACCAATCTTTGTGTACGTAAATACAAACACCGCCACCTCGCGTTTTCCCCGTAGTCTCGAAGCACCGGTCTGTTCTGAAAAAGAGCCGGTCGTCCAGCTCGTAAACAGAGTCAGGAGTGTCCTCAGAAATCCATGTTTCCGTAAGACAAAGCACGGAACATCTTCTCATCTCCTCCGACGTGGTCACCCTCAAACGAAGTAGATCCATCTTGTTGTCGAGTGAGCGAACGTTAGACAGGAAAAGAGCCGGCATCGGGGGTTTACCGGTTTTAGCGTCTTTCCGCATTCTCGTCATAATTCCTGCACGACAACCCCGCTTCTTTCCTCGTGAGCATCGCTTCCTTTTCTTTCCCCTGGAGTGCATCTGCTTCCAGAAGGACGTTTTTAGCAGGTCCAATCTTCCGAGTTCTGATTTGAGTTCGTTGCTGATTTCAGCTGTGCCCTGTGGTAAATCCGCTCCAATTCTTAACAGATCAGTTCGGCTGTAATTCACCCGCAAAACACGCGCAGAGTCAGGTACAAAAACACTTTTAAAATTACTAAAAACTAGAGATGATCCGGGAACTCGTGAAGCTGCGGCTGCACTGAGCGCGGCCATCTTGCCAAATGCCTGGGGGTCCCATTTCAGCAGTGGCCCCGGCCCCGCCTCGCCCCGTGCAGTCACCTACATCACTAACATTGCTCATGCTTGTTAATGTACATTTAACATAAAAATAATTATAGTTACGATGAAAACGATCATTAAATATACGCAATAAAAAAACGGTCGATTTCTTTATCCCCCTACTAAAAATGGACTATTCCATCTTCCGGGTCATAGTTGAACTCAGGGGCTAATTCTGTAGCTGGCTGCGCTCGGTGTCTTCATAAATCCTTAAAGAACCCCGCTGTTTCAAGCCAAATTAACGTGGCCGGATGATTTTAAGGTGTGTTTTGTGTCGACCATTCGACGGTGAGTCGTTATTTTTATGTATTTTAGTTACTTTTCATTAAATCTGTTGACTACCTATAGACGCTAACTGTGTCTGCCGGTTGGTTGTGCTGGGTTACTAATGGAAATCCTTAGAGAACCCAGCTGTTTCAAGCCAAATTAACGTGGCCGGATGATTTTAAGGTGTGTTTTGTGTCGACCATTCGACGGTGAGTCGTTATTTTTATGTATTTTAGTTACTTTTCATTAAATCTGTTGACTACCTATAGACGCTAACTGTGTCTGCCGGTTGGTTGTGCTGGGTTACTAATGGAAATCCTTAGAGAACCCAGCTGTTTCAAGCCAAATTAACGTGGCCGGAGTATTTTATTGTGCGTTTTGTGTCGACCATTCGACGGCGAGTCGTTAGTTTTATGTATTTGGGTTACTTTCATGTATAAATGCGGTGGCGACACACCCGTGTATTTGAGATTTAAACGTGGTTTTAGGGATTAAAAGATCATTCTATTTTTTGTTAATTTCGTGGCCGAATAGAATATATGTACGTAAAGTATTAAATAAATCCTTTGATTTTTGTAATTTCATCCTTTTAGGATCATTTTTGTTACTTTTCAGTTGGCAGTGTAGTGCAAATATTGATAACGCTGCCGGCTATATATAAATATATATATATATAATATATAAATATATAAATAGCGGATTAGATTAGCTTCCCCTAATTTTCATAAGACATTTGTGCTTTTGAAATTGTGGACCTAAAAAAATTAATAAGCGTTTTAGAAATTGTGGAACTAATTTTTTAATTAGCGGTGCCCAGCTTTGGAGCATATGTTGTTCTAGAACCTGAACATAGTTCTCTGCATTAATGGTGCCTTTCCAGACATGCAAGCTGCCCATGCCACAAGCGCTCATGCAACCCCATACCATCAGTGATGCAGGCTTCTGAACGGAGCGTTGATAACAACTTGGGCTATCCTTGTCCTCTCTGGTCCGGATGACATGGCGTCCCAGTGTTCCATAAAGAACTTCAAATCGTGACTCATCTGACCACAGAACAGTCTTCCATTTTGCCACACTCCATTTTAAATGACCCCTGGCCCAGTGCAAACGTCTGAGCTTGTGGAGCTTGCTTAGAAATGGCTTCCTCTTTGCACTGTAGTTTCAGCTGGCAACGGCGGATGGCACGGTGGATTGTGTTCACTGACAATGCTTTCTGGAAGTATTCCTGAGCCCATTCTGTTATTTCTTTGACAGTGGCATTCCTGTTTGAGGTGCAGGCCCGGAGATCACGAGCATCCAGTAGTTTTACGGCTTTGACCCTTACGCACAGCAATTGTTCCAGATTCTCTGAATCTTTTGATGATGTTATGCACGGTTGACGATGACAACTTAAAAGTCTTTGTTATTTTACACTGGGTAACACCATTCTGGTATTGCTGCACTATCTTTCTGCACAACAATGGTGGAATTGGTGATCCTCTTACCATCTTGGCTTCTGAGAGACACTGACACTCTGAGAAGCTCTTTTTATACCCAATCATGTTGTCAATTGACCTAATTAGTGTTAATTGGTCTTCCAGTTGTTCGTTATATGCTCAATTTCCTTTTTCCAGCCACTTATTGCTACTTGTCCCAACTTTTTTGGGATTTGTTGACAATGTGAAATTTTGAATGAACATATTTTTCCTTTAAAATGTTACATTTACTCTGATTAAACGTTTGATCTGTCATCTATGTTCTATTACGAATAAAATATTGACACTTGCCATCTCCACATCATTGCATTCAGTTTTTATTCACAATTTTTTTAGTGTCCCAACTTTTTTGGAATCCGGTTTGTACAACAGAGGCATCAGATTCCACAAATACTGAGTAAGCCCAAAATGAAAAAAAATGTGAGAATCTCTAATGTTGCTTTAGGACAGATGAGGTCTTAGAATGAAAAATAGCAGACTTTAAAGTCTACAAAAATAAACAAGAATAATCAGGCAATGACATGGGTAAAAAACAGACCTGGTATTCCTGAGGGATGAAGTTGTCTATGATGAGCATTTGGAGACGCAGTTCTCGGCTCAGCTGACGGATATTTTCCAGGAGGCCCTCGATCTCTCTGTTGTGCTCTTGCTGTAGGTCTGCCATCTGACAAACAAAAGATCACTCCAATGAATGATCATACAACCATCTCTGAAACATCAAAAATTACAAATGTGGACAAACTTTACTTAAGTCAAATTTGTTTATAAAGCACATTTAAAACAGCAGCTCTTACCAAAGTGCTTTACAATAAGACCAAGGAAGTAAATAAAAAATAACATGATGTAATTAAAAGCATCAAAAATAAAAACAAAATAGAAACAATGAAATACTAAATCAAATCACACTAACGTCAGTGAATACAGGTGAGTTTTAAGGAGAGATTTAAAAGCAGAGTGAAGTGGCCTGTCTAATGTTGAGTAGCAGATTGTTCCAAAGTTTAGGGCCAATTACTGAAAAAGCCCGATCTCCTCTGAGCTTCTGCCTGGTTTTTGGTACAACCAAAAGCAGCTGGTCAGATGATCTCAGCGATCGAGAAGGAACATAAGGTTGAAGTAGGTCAGAGAGGTATGAGGGTGCAAGGCCATTTATGCACTTAAATGTTAACAGGAGAATCTTAAATTCAATTTTGACACGCACAGGGAGCTGGTTAAAGGAGGACAAAACCGGTGAAATGTGCTCAAACCTACAAGTTCCTGTTAATAGCTGAGCTGCAGCATTTTGGACGAGCTGGAGACGAACCTGACTGATCAAGATAAAGTGCTTTACACTATAATCTGTGCCATCACTCGTCCATTCATAGAGCACTCTACTATACAGTATCTATACAGAGAATAATCAGTGCTTTATCACATTCATACACCAATGGGACACACACTGGAGGCAATGAGGGGTTCAGTGTCTTGCCCAGGGACACATTGGCATGTGCTGCTGGTGGAATCGAACCCCCAACGGGGGCAACTGCTCTAACCACTCAGCCACAGCCGCCCCAACTAATGCCTGGGACTATTTTTCAAGGTCAGATCTGGTCAGCATGGACTTAAGTTTAGAGCTCTGCTTTAACTGGAAGAACATTTTTTGTAGAACAGTGTTAATCTGTTTATTAAACTTGTGAGTGAAAAAAAAAAGGGTCCAAGAATTGAGCCCAGTGGGATACAGGGACAGGAAAGAGGCACAAACACACTATTTCCAACCTTAGTACAAAAACTCATGTTAGGTACAAATTGAACCATTTTAATGCTACAACTGTAATCCCAACCCAGTGTTCTAACCTTGATATAAGGATGCTGTGGTCAACACACAGTAT
The DNA here is from genome assembly GCA_038048925.1 of Garcialebias charrua. NCBI lineage: Eukaryota > Metazoa > Chordata > Actinopteri > Cyprinodontiformes > Rivulidae > Garcialebias > Garcialebias charrua. The sequence continues at coordinate 34,597 of JBBPBX010011439.1, read as the reverse complement.
CAAAAGCATCGATAAGGTCCAGGAGTACAAGTATCGCAAACTGACCAGAATCATTTGATAACAGAATGTCATTACAAACCATGACCAAAGCTGTTTTGGTGCTGTGTAATTGCTTAAAACCACAGTGAACATTTTCATATACTCCATTCTCATTCAAATACCCCTTTAGTTGAATTAAAAAAAAAAAATCCTGGATTTTTGAAAGAAAGGGAAGTTTTGAGATTGGTCTGAAATTTGAGCAGGCTGAAGTCCAGGTTTTTTATTTAACTGGTTTACTACTGCATGTTTAAAAGCATCAGGGACCACACTTGTAGCAATACTGCTGTTTATAATGGCAAGAACAGAGGGTCCAATCAATGGTGAAACTTGTTTAAAAATGATGCAGGGATGGGGTCAGAAGGGGAACCTGAGGGTTTTATATGACCAACATCATTTAAAAATGTGAAATGGGTTCAAACTGATTGAAGACAGCTGAGCAAGTGATTCTTTAGAGAAGCCTTTTCAATTCTGTAGAAAGTACTTTTCCCCTTAGATACACAAAAAATGTGCAAGTACAGGAATGTTGCAAAACTTAAACATGTTGTGAAGCGGGACACCCAGGGCAGCTTAGTTTTGGTTCCTATGTGAATAAGAAGGATACCGGTAATTCATATAATCTCACATGAGTGTACAAAAAAAGTGCACTAAGCTGTACGAGTGGTAGATCAGGTGCACAGATGATTTTAAGGAACTGAGGAGCAAATTAGGCTACTGGGAGTGGAAGATCAGTTTTCTTCTGTTGCTGTAACAGCTGATGGGACATGGAAGATGTTAACCCCTGAAGATGAGGTCCCACGTGGATCAAATAAAAAAAATGCTATTTATTTATGAAAAAATACATAAATATATGTTATGCTTTGGGCAGCACGGTGGCACAACTGGTAGAGCTGCTGCCTCTCAGCGAGAAGGTTGCCGGTTCAAATCCCGGTCCGGGGCCTTTCTGGGTGGAGTTTGCATGTTCTCCCCGTGCATGCGTGGGTTTCCTCCGGGTGCTCCGGTTTCCTCCCACAGACCAAAAAACATGCTTGTTAGGCTGATTGGTGACTCTAAATTGACCCTAGGTGTGAGTGTGAGAGTGGATGGTTGTTTGGTGTGAGTGAGACAGGTCCCTCTTGTAAATGAGTCCCCGTGACTCAACGAGGCTAGCCTGTATAAATAAAGG
>JBBPBX010011439.1:10776-21271 GCA_038048925.1 Garcialebias charrua | reverse complement strand
GGATATTATGGATGGATGGGTGGGTGGATATTATGGATGATGGATGGATGGATGAATGGGTGGGTGGATATCATGGATGGATGGGTGGGTGGATAGTGTGGATGGATGGACGGATGGATAGGTGTATGGATAGTATGGATGGATGGATGAATGAATGGGTGGGTGGATATATGGATGAGTGGGTGGGTGGCCGGATGGATGGATGAGTGGGTGTATATTATGGATGGATGGATGAATGGGTGGGTGGATAGTGTGGATGGATGGATGGATGGGTGGGTGGATAGTGTGGATATATGGATGGATGGATGAATGGGTGGATGGATAGTGTGGATAGATGGATGGATAGATGGATGAATGGGTGGATGGATGGATGAATGGGTGGGTGGGCCTGTCTGTCTGGAAGTAAGCGTTAAAGCTTCAATGCAAAGTGGATCAATGTAAACTACACTGTTAGAATTAAAACAAGTGTATTGTAAGTGTGTGTGTGTGTGTGTGTGTGTGTGTGTGTGTGTGTGTGTGTGTGTGTGTGTGTGTGTGTGTGTGTGTGTGTGTGTGTGCGTGTGTGTGTGTGTCACCATGGTTCTTGTGTTAGTCCAACACTGTGTCACCTCTGGTCCACCATGCTGCCTGTAACTCTCTCTCTCTCCAGTCAAATGATAGAGATGTGTTTTTTTTGTGTTGGTGTAAATGAGCGTGGTGTCGTCTTCCCACTCCCACTGCTCCCTGCAGCAACACGTGACGTGTCAGGAGGTTTTCTCACAGACCACGGAGGCCGCGTCACAACACATCAATTCATGGCTACATTTTCCAATAAGATTGCCTCTGAATTTATGCAGTCTGTTCCTGTCACAGTGAGACATCATTTCCAGCAAGATCGTTAATCATCTCGTGTGTTTGACAGGTGAAGCCTCAGCATGGCTGTCTCTGTGTGTGTCTGTGTGTGTGTGTTTTCTTAGCCTGGCATTTATTCAGCGACAGACATTGGGCCCTCGCTGATGGTGGGTGTCGAGCTCCGGCTCCTTGGCTCAGACCCCTGCATTAATGAGGCTGCCATCGCGGCCTGAACACTTTGTTGCTTCAGCTCCCCGTGTGCCTCCATACCAGCCCCTGCACGTCACTGCCCATTGTTTCTTGTTCACAAATAAAGCAGGAATTAATTAGCCACTTGGCACAGCTCCCCTCCGTTCAGCTGTGAGGGCCCACTCTGACTGCTGAGACTGAGATGATCGACCACCACACACTGATTCATGCCCTTTTAGATTGTGTCTCCATTCAACAGCAGAACAAGGAGGACATCTGTTTTACCTGAACTGTGTCTCATCAGACTAAAGTTTATCCCCCTGAGATCATCCTTTTAGCGTGTCCTTCAGTCCAAAAATATCCGGTTTAACTGAGGTGAACAAGATGGAGTCGAGCCCGTTGTTTGAACTGATTGATCCTTTATTGTAAAACTGCATCACAATGTGGCACGCAATAAAGTCTGCTTGACTTCAGAACTAAAACACAAAAGACAAATCTGACACTTGAAATGGAACATTGTGACACATGAGCCAACTCTCTCCTGATTGTTGCACTTAAAAAAAAAAACGCCAACACTATCTCATCACGCACAAACAGGTAGTCGTGTTCACGCTGTCACTTCAGCGCTGTTAAATTTAGCCGCGGTGCTTTAGCAGGTGTAACAAACGTCGGAGTCCTGGGAGGTGTTCCTGCAGATCAGAGACGCTGCTTTCTGCGTCTGATCACTTGTCTGCTGTCATGGAGCTCTGCCTCTTTCTCTTTTTATTTTTCCCCATGGCGGCCACAGGGGACCATTACTGCCGCTCTTATTCTTTGTTTAGCTTGTGATTCACTTGCAATGTTGCAGCCTACCCTCAGCACTTATTCTTGGCCTGCATGCGTCAGTTAAGGCCAGTAAAAGCTTTTGACCAAAAAGCCACTAACAATTGCACTTAACCGTATTTTCTTTTGGACTGGGATCGTGTCAGCTCCAATACCTCTGCTGTAAATGCAAAATGAAACATCTTCCTTGTCCACATTGGGTCCATGGGAGATGAAAACTGCTTTTGAAGGAATGCTAGTGACTGTGTTCGGGGGCTCTTTTTGAATCAACTTTCACTGAGCTGCTCAGTTTTCAACTGACGTGTTCTTTTGTACCACGTGAACTCCTGACTGAATTAATTTGTCTCTTTCATTGTGCCTCTCTTCTTTTCTTTCCTCTCTCCACCTTACCAAACTCTCTCAATCTGTCCTGTCTCTGCCCCAGGGGACACCATACAAAGGATGAGATCTGCTCCGTTTCCAACCCCTGCAGAATTGGACGCATATGCTAAGAAGGTTGCCAACAACCCCCTCACCATCAAGATCTTTCCCAACAGCGTCAAGGTCCCCCAGCGAAACCACGTGCGCAGAACGGTCAATGGCCTGGATACGTCAGGCCAGCGCTACAGCCCTTACCCCCCCTCTCAGGCCAGTGCCAAGACAGGACTCCTCGCCATCATCAAGGTGCCCATGGTCAAAAGTATCATAAAGGATTTTGATGGTAGCCGGGCTCGCTTGCACTCTGAAGTCATTATGAACCCTCCGACCGGACTCTACCAAGTGGCTTCAACTAGCACTTTAAACCACCACCAAAAGAGCGTACCCCTCCCACCACAGGACCTGCCTCAGACTTTACATATACCCCTCCCCCAGCAGCAGAGTCTCAGACACCTGCCCGCTTTTGCCCAGCACCCTCAGGGCTTACCCAGACTCCAGACTTTGTCTCAGCACCCAGGTCTCCACCACCTGCAGGGACCGCCCACTGTCCTGCTTCAGCAGCAACAGCACCTTCAGCAGCAGCCGCTCGGCCTGCAGGGGGGCAGCAAGCTGCCTGATGACGAAGCTCCACCCAACGTTACCGTCTCTACCTCAACCATTCCACTCTCCATGGCTGCTGGGCTGCACCAGGGCCGGCAGCCTGACCTGGGCACAATCGTGCATCAGCTCAACCAGTTCTGCCAAGCTCGGGTCCAAGGCACAGGGGCCACCTCCATGTGCGAGGGCCAGATCGCCAACCCCAGCCCAATAAGCCGCAACCTGCTTATCAGCGCTTGCTCCAGGGTGTCCATGCACAGTAACCCCGCCACTCCTGGCTTCCCGCCACACAACTGCATTATCGGCCCACAAGAAAAAGCCACGGCCCCAATGGGGGCCCACCCCCCACTCGGTACAACTGCTGTGAACCACTTGCCTTCTAACCACACAGATCCGAAGCAGCAGCATCAACACCTGCAGCAGCCTCTTCACTCACAACAGAATCAGCAGCAGCTCCAACATGGCACGCTTCAGCACCAGAAGGTGCGCTCCTGGAGTCACCATCAGTTGGTCCATGCCCCACACCTTCACAATGGTGGGATGTATCTTTGCAAGCAGCCTTGCAGAGACCCATCCTTCAGTTTTAAAGGCATGGGCTACCCTGCAGAGGTGTGTGTGGGTCAGTCGTACACACTGAAACCTCCCGTGGAGAGGCCCACCCCCTCCCCTCCTGTCAACAACACCATGCCTGGTCCCATGGCCCACTACCCTAACAATCACTACTTTCAGTCCCACATTTGGAGCAGCAGCATCCTACCCACACCCAACAGTGACAGCTCTGGGTCTCAGGACGTAGCCATGTCATTCCACGGGGCGGGCCAAGGAGGGTGTACCACACAGGACTGTGGGCTCCCCGGAGCTCCCCATTACATGCTCGGAACAAGCTCCTCCATGTCCTCTTGTGGCCAAACTAATCTGATGCAAACGGCGGATTACATGGGTGGGGACTTCCAGACGCCCTACTTCCGTGATCAGAATCTCGGGTTGATGGCTAAGATGCACAGGCCTCCTATGAGCAGGGTAGGTCCAGAGGCTGGAGACGGCAGAACCGCTCTCATCCAGCACCCAGGGTACAGATAAGCTATGGCCTCGTCTCCACAACTGTTCTCATCACTCTTTGTTTAGTCTTAAGAAAGGAAACTCAATGGATAACCTAAAGGACATCAAGTATTAAAGAGGGTAAAATAATATATTTAATGCCGAACAGTAGTTTTTTCTGTTTGTTTTATCTTGCAAGTGATCAATTACTGCTCTTGGTTTTGCGTATGAGTGCTTTTACTTGTCTCTGTAGGTGGCTTTTTCAACTGAAAGCACGTGTGTGTGTGTACGTCTGTACTGATCCCTGCTTCTTCCCAAGTCATTCTTTCTATTTCTGTGCCTGGATCAACAGATCCTGTTATTTTTACTTTAGATCTGTAAGTAAAGTTTGTTTTGCATGTAAAAAAAAAAAAAAGGGGGTAAAACGTATTCCTCCCAGAAAAGCAGCTACATCTGCTGATGGTGGAGCTTTTATTATTTAATTTCACTGTATAATATAAGGAATTTTAGGCTACGACTACAGTATTTTCCGGACTATAGGTCGCACCTGAATATAGGTTGCATTGTCCAATTATTGCCAAAAATTTGGAAAAATCCATAAATAGGTCGCACTGGAATATAGGTCGCACCTACATCACCGCCAACGTAACGCGTCATCCACCGCTGACGTGACGCGTCACCGCTGAGACAACCCGGAAATATGGACCGAGTGTTTAGCTCTGTTGCAAATGTCTGCCACAGGAGAACGGCAAGGCTTTTAAGAAGATTAACATGGTAAAAACAATTATTTGTTTGCTAAAAATTATAGCTGACATTATAGCACAAGGGTTAGTGGTTTATTAGCCGAGTGGTTTATTAGCTATTTGCTAAAATATACACGGAAATAAAACCGAAGCGAACACGAGACGATTCTGTCTAAAACAACGAATAAAAAATCGAATTTTATCTCAAAATGTTTCATCCAGGGCAACAGTTTGTAAATAAAGCCATATAGTTACACTCTGGCAGCAGAAAAAATATCCACCGAGTGGTTTCTGAGCTATTTATAACGTTATAAACAGAAATAAAACGAATGCTAACCGAGACGCTAACCGCTAATAAAAGTTTGTTGTTGTTTTTAAATCTCAAACATCTCATAAAGCTAGTCACTTGTAAATGTCCATACAGTGATTACATTCTGTAAGTTTCAGAAAAATCCGCTGAGTGGTTCTTGACTTATCTTGCTAACAAACAGCTAACAAACAGCTAGCTAACAGTAGTTACCTCCAGACCAGTAGGCCGGGCAGCGACAGAGTCAAGGCTCGGATATAGTCGCGCTTTGGTCCACAAGCTGGAGCGCGCGGGCAGCGCGCGCACTGTGCTGTGCGGCTTCATGCGTTTATAGTGTAGCACGGCAGCGCATGTCAAAGTGCTGTTCTTTTACTGACCAGCAGGTGGCAGTACCCTCTAAAACCTGTGCATATGTTGCAAGAAAGGGTGTAGAAGAAGAAATCTACCGTAGAAGAAGAACTGTTTGAAATCACACAACAAAAACAAATGACTTTCTGCTCGCTCGGGGGATTAAATACATTTGTATCAAATAAAAAACATTCCTCCATGCGTCGCGACGCCGTTTCCACGACCACAGCGGCGCAGACAGCTGCAGGCTCTGGCGTGAAGGCTGTCGGTGAGGTCCCTACCCGACCTGTCAATCAATTCGGCGCGCGCGCTAGGCTTGCGGAGCTTCAAAATCTGGGAGGTGCACGACCACGCGCGAAGCCAACGCGCTGGCCAAAGCGCGGGGGCGGGGACTTCGCGATTGCGTCACTTTGGCCGCGCGCTCTCTCGCGCCCTATGCGACGCGTCAACTATATCCTAAGCTTCAGTCCAAGCAGAGGAGGCTTTTTTTCCGGACACATGAGCTGGTAACGGTCGGTGGACTCTCTGGGAGTGTCCCCCTAGTGGAAAAAAGTGGTACTGCACCATTTTCTGCCAAAATGAAAAACAGTCACATCTGAGCCAAAAATTGGTCTAAAAATATGGGGGAAAATCCATAAATATGTCTCACCTCTCTATAGGTCGCAGGGCATGCAAATTAGGCAAAAAGCCGCGACCTATAGTCCGGAAAATACGGTAGTTTAAATGGACTTCTTTATGACGGTAATGCTTGGATCAAATACAATCACTGTTGCCATCAGACAGGGGCTATAGAAGCATACAGTATGCACATGTAAACTGAGGTTTTATTCTAATTTATCCTACGTTTGTATATTAGGACTATGGAAGATTCATTCCACTCAGTTTGTTTAGGAAGCATGTAATCAAGTTGTTTGTATATTGTAAAATAGCAATGGGGTGGGGGGTATTTTGTCTAAAAGGTCTGTTCTGCTTTTAATGCTGCAATGAATTCAGGTTAAAAATAATCATTTTAGCCATTGTTACAATTGGCAACAGGATTGTGAAATGCTAAGGACAGAAAATAATATAGGTTGACTCTCCTTCCTTTAAATCAATGGTTCCTAACCCTGATCCCTGAGGAACACCATCCTGCACGTTTTAGTTGTTTCCCTGCTTTGACACAGCTGATATGAATGAATGGGTGATTCACAGGCTTCTGCAGAACATGAAGTATAATTAAATCACTGAATCAGGTGTTAGAGCAGGGAAACAACTAAAACCTGCAGGATGGTGTTCCTCAGGGACCTGGGTTGGGAACCACTGCGTTTAGACAAATTAACTAAATACTTCAGGAGGAAGTTGTGCCATGATCTCTGTGTCCTTTTTGGCTCGTTCTTGTGTCAAACACAAATGTTACTTGAATGTTGAGATTTTTTTTTTTTATGTTGTAGATTTGCAGGTATGGGAAGAGATTGGTTTGCTTTGAGAACGAAGGAATACATGTTTAGTAAGGTGGGGTAGAATCTAAAGCCAAGCCAGTGCGTTAACGCGCTGAGTGTAGTTGATGATGATGATTCTGAGATGAAGTCTGCTTGAAAAAGGCCAAATTGATCACTTGCAAGATCACCTGCAGGTCTCAGTTTAAAGTGAAACAGCAAATGCATTGTTTATTTTCTTGTACACTGGCTTACCTACTAGACTACTGTAACTTTTAATGATTGTGTGAGTGAACGTTGCCCACTGACATGGGCACAGGATAAAACGAGCGTGTGTGTTTGTGTGTTTGTGTGTGTAACACAACACCGATGTTTTGTTCACCAAACTCCCTAACAGCCCTTAAAAAGCCTTAAATGTTTGGTCCTTGGACTTTCCTGTGACAATGAGCATGGTTCAATAAAGAAAAACCCAAATAATGAAACGAGATGGTAAGGATATACACGAACAGCAATTCCCAATTTTATTTTTATTTTTTTTTAAATGAAGTTTTGATTCACGGAGAGCAATTCCATAGATATTTCTTCTGGAGTGAACAAGAAAGAAGAGTAATAATTTGTAATTATATATTTTTAGCAATGTGTAGTTACTGAGCTGCAACTCTTTTTTTTCTTTGTTTGTTCCCCAGTTTCAAAGCTTCAGTTTGCAGTTGTGACTATTTATGATACTTGATTTGCTTGTTATTTAAATTTTATTTTCCTCTTTGTTTCTTGTACTATTGCTGTGAAAATGGAAGAAGGTTCACGAGCCGTTCTTTTGGTGTCATTCTGTACGACCGGTAAGAGGCAAGAGCGTGAGAGTTGTGCTACTCTTTTTGTAACATTGTAATAATAAAATAAAGTTCTAATTTATGCTTTGAAAGGCCTCAGAAATCTTTATGTTCAAACAAAACGAAGCACAAAATTTTCGGTGGCAACGCAACACGTCAAAAAGGCCCACCTGACCCACATGTACCGTATTTTTCGGACTATAGGTCGCACCTACGTCAAAATGTGGACCATGTTTAGCTCTGCTGCAAATGTCTCTTCCACAGGAGCGCACAGCAAGGCTTTTAAGAAGATTAACACTTAAAAACAATTATTTGTTTGATAAAAAATTATAGCAAATATGTGTCTGAGCTGAACTTTTCTTTAATAAATGAATAATTTTAGCAGGATAAACACCTAAAATATATATTTATTAGCTGACATTATTGTAAGTGTGTCTCAGTTTAATTTTTGTTAATAAATGATTACAAATCAGCCTATTTTATAAAAAGCCATATATAGGTCGCACCTGACTATAGGTCGCAGGGCATGTAAAAATGATACAAAGCCGCGACCTATGGTCCGAAAAATACGGTAATCAGTAGCCGTGTCATCCGGCGGTTGTTTCTGCGACTGCTCTTCTGCCGTGCCCTTCATCCAGGCCTGCCTCCACCTCACGGCGAGAGGAAGCAGAGCAGACAACGCAAGCTGTGAAATCTGCAGGACTTTGCGGCTGCAGTAGCTTTAGCTCGTCTGGCTGTGACGAAAATGAGACTTGGATAAAGGGCACACAGCAGGAGAGCAGGATCAGCACCTTTTGTGTTCACTGTTGCTCCATCACAGAGTTTAAGCCACGATGCCAGAAGAGGACGTGCAGCTCGCATGCAGAAACCGCCCGTTTGGATCAAAGGATTTCATCTGAAACTCATTGTTTCACTTGTTGCAGCATACATTAAATCTGTTTAATTCTGTTGTATCAATCAGACGCACACACAAAAAAACAAGTTTGATCTCATCACTGCTCAGATCACTGGATTTGTTTCCTTTTTGAATGAATTTACATCAAATCAGGGACCATAGTTGGGAAAATTGTCCATGTGTTTGTTCAACAGAACACTGATAACATATTGATCATCTTGTTGATCGTCCCCCAGCTGAGCAGCCAGGGTGAAACTCTTTTAGGTATAATACAGAGGCCTCATCTCTGTGGACTCAGGTGATTCCCTCAACCCACTGGTGCCCTTGAAAAGGCCTCTCAGGCTCCTCCCTGTGGATAAAAGTGGAAAAGTTACAAACACAACATCACTCTTGTCTTCACAGACAAGTCCTGATGGATCTGTACCTCTGTTTTTTCTTGTGTGGGAGCTATCTGAATCCAGCTGCAGGATCCCGTTGCTGCAGCCCGGATCCTCGTTGATTTTGGACAGGTTGGTGTTCCACTTGTCCCAGTTGACTTCCTCGACTCTGAAAAGACGAGAGCAGCAGTGACTGAGTCGGTCAGCTGTCACTCATCAGGAAGATGAGTGGAGCAAAGTGCTGGCCCTCATCACACAGACTAAACCTCGGCCTCCTTTCTCCATGTCGGGTTTTGTTGAACCCGAAGGAGATCAAACTTTGAAAGCAAAACTCCAGCATGCAGGTAAGATGAGAAACATATTGGTGAGGCCCTCAGAACATCCTCATTTCTCCTTTAAAACATGAGACAGACCTGCAGATTGTTGCACTTACTGAATCATAAGTAAAGTTTATGTAGCACAGGGGTCTGCAACCTTTATGTTCAAAAGAGACATTTCTGCCCCTTGGCTCACTAAATTAAACGTGCCTAGAGCCGTAAAACCTGCTGCGATTGTCATTTCCAACCGGTGGCCCATGGGCCACTTTAAATTTTTAGAGGGGGCTGTTAGTTAAATTACAAAACTAAAAACATCCAATGATTATTAACATTTATTGATATTTTTACATTTTGAGACAAAAGAAAAGACTGGATTCCATCCACCCATCCATTCTTTCATTATCTTTACTTGTTTCTTCCATTTTCGGGTTGCAGGGGGTCACTGGTGCCCATATCCAGGTTGTAGGTAAATCACAGATTGGATTCTTTTAAAGAAAAAAATATATAATTTTGCCAATTTTTGAAAAACTAAAACCATGAACTGTGCAGACTTATATTTTTTTATCGTGAAAAAATTGACTATCCTGCATTGAAGAAATAAAGCATAATGTTAAAGTGAGTATAATTTACTCTGTGTATTAGTACTAGTATCCACATATTTGCAAAGGACATTACAGGAAAACTGCTAAAACTACTTTGACATCAGTTTTACGTTCGTTTGGGTCTAAGCTTGAAAGAGCCACTGCAGAGGGACCAAAGAGCCACATGTGGCTCCAGAGCCGCAGGTTGCAGACCCCTGATGTAGCACAACTGAGACCAGGAGAAAGACGTGTAAATGCTGTGTACCAAGAACTAAAAAAATGTGGCTCTTTCATTACATTTTGCATGAGAGTCTAGCTTTTTTTTTATTATCACAGAACAAGAAACCAGCTAATATTAATACTGTACTCATACACTGTTTATTTTAAAGTATAACAAAATGTATTGATTTATAAATGATTATACAGTATACTGAACAGAGCATTAAATCAGTGGTTATTTCTTATATATCAAGTTAGACTTCCAAATGTCTATCTTTTAAAAGCCTTGAACTAAATATAATTTAATTTAAATATTTTGTTTATCAATGAACAAGTCTTAAGTATTATTAAACATGTACTCAATAACCTTTATAGCCTTTAAGCTAATGTGCAGTTCATGTCCCCAGATGGGCTTTTAGAGATGAAACAAAATAAAAATAAAAGGAGAGCACCTCACTTGCCTCCTTTCATGACTGTTTTAATGTAAGATGGCTGCCACAGTCACATTTCATGAGCTATTGCTCAAATTTGTGTTGAGCACAGCTTTCAGCTACTGTCACGTCAAAATTTTA
>JBBPBX010011438.1:43917-55919 GCA_038048925.1 Garcialebias charrua | reverse complement strand
AATAATCAAAGGACAATGTTCTTGGTGAGCTTAATAGGTGCATGGATATGTTGTCAAGATCGAGTCAAACTAGACATTTGCTTCTCTTTCCAGTTCAGTCTAATTGGATGCTGAGCATTTAATTTTAAAAAATCACACCCGTGTGAAGTGAGTGCTGCTCATCACTGTACCTCATCAAATGTCATCTCATTATGGCCAATGACATTTTGCATCCTCACACAATATTTGTTTATACAAACACTCAAATTTGTCATATTCAGTGGGAATGTGTGGGACAGTTTGTGCACACACCAAAAGCAGAACATGGGAGATAGCACCTCTCAAAAAAAAAAAAGAGGGGAGGGGGGTATACAATTTTATCAAATATACACCATCTTCCTCACTCTTATTTTTGTGTCTTTCAGCTGCTGCTCGGCAGTTTGACCCAAAGCTAACTGACAAGGACTACAGCGGAACTGTCAAGAAGTGGCTTCGTTATGCGCCAGACCGGGAGGGGGGCATCCCAAGGAACCAAAGTGATCCAAACCCAAGCCAAACGTGTCAAACCTAGTCTGAAAAAGCTAAGTCTGGTCCTCTGGACATACAAAAAACAAAGCAAAAAAAAAAACTGTAGAAACGTTTCGTCTTTCGTCCGAAAGACTTCCTCAGTCTGAGCTGCTGTATTCAGCTCAGTCTTATAAATAGCACCCTCCCACAGTGGATCAACCAGTTGGATGATGACAGCCTGAAACCAGCTGCTCACATGAGCAAGGAGGACCATCAGCCTGACGATGGATCGTTAACACCCTGATGGTTGTTTGCTATTCACAGAGGGCTGAGTGATACTGGCAATAACAGCATTGTAAGAGGGTGACAGTTGAACCCGGAGGCCTCCACCTCTGTTTAATGATGGACGGTTTCTTTTCACAAAGATGGCCTCCTTTACTCCTCTCTCAAACCATCGTTCCTCTCTATCAAGGATGTGAACATCTTCATCCCTGAAAGAGTGACCGCTGGCCTGGAGATGAGTGTAGACTGCAGAGTCCTGACCTGATGATGTTGATCTTCTGTGCTGGGCCATCCTTTTGGCCAGTGGCTGTTTAGTTTCCCCGATATAAGACTGATCACAGCCCTCCTGACACTGAACAGCATACACAATATTACTCTGTTTGTGCCGGGGGACTGGATCTTTGGGATGAACCAGTCTTTGCCGTAATGTATTTTGGGGTTTAAAAGCCACTGGGTGGCTTGTATACCCCCCTCCCAGTGGCTTTTAAACCCCAAAATACATTACGGCAAAGACTGGTTCATCCCAAAGATCCAGTCCCCCGGCACAAACAGAGTAATATTGTGTATGCTGTTCAGTGTCAGGAGGGCTGTGATCAGTCTTATATCGGGGAAACTAAACAGCCACTGGCCAAAAGGATGGTCCAGCACAGAAGATCAACATCATCAGGTCAGGACTCTGCAGTCTACACTCATCTCCAGGCCAGCGGTCACTCTTTCAGGGATGAAGATGTTCACATCCTTGATAGAGAGGAACAATGGTTTGAGAGAGGAGTAAAGGAGGCCATCTTTGTGAAAAGAAACCGTCCATCATTAAACAGAGGTGGAGGCCTCCGGGTTCAACTGTCCCCCACTTACAATGCTGTTATTGCCAGTATCACTCAGCCCTCTGTGAATAGCAAACAACCATCAGGGTGTTAACGATCCATCGTCAGGCTGATGGTCCTCCTTGCTCATGTGAGCAGCTGGTTTCAGGCTGTCATCAGCCAACTGGTTGATCCACTGTGAGAGGGTGCTATTTATAAGACTGAGCTGAATACAGCTTCTCAGACTGAGGAAGTCTTTCGGACGAAAGACGAAACGTTTCTACAGTTTTTTTTTTTTTTTTTTTTTGAATGTCCAGAGGACCAGACTTAGCTTTTTTAGATTTTTCTACCTGGATTATTGAGCATGCATCAGGGTGTCAAACCTAGGTTACCCCAACACACGCTGTTTCCCTTGTTCTTCGAGTACAAGTCTTAACCTCATGGACGCTGTTATTACATGAACATTAGACTTTTCTGTCAGTTAAAAAGGAGTCAAATATGTTGACAAATACCTTCTTTACTGAGCTCCACGATTGCCTACAAAGTTAAGAGGATGGAGGATTTTGCGAGAGAGGAGTGCCTCTTGACTCCAAAACATTTGCTGAGCTTCAGAACAAAGTCCATCGCAGAGTGCCCAGTGAGAAATGCAACCCAGGCTGCCTTGAGCACCTTCTTCTTCTGGCTTTTCCCTTTTCAGGGGTCACCACAGCGAGTCATCCTCCTCCACCTCACTCTGTCCTCTGCATCCTCTGTCCTCACTCAAACTACCTTCATGTCCTCTCTAACTGCATCCATATATCTCCTCTTCTTCTCCTCTTTGTGTGTGTGGGGGGGTGTTAATAAAAAAAATAAAAGTCATGGTCAGTTTTTTTATGTCTGTTTGCATTACAGTAGTTGTTATGAAGATACAAACCACTGTGTATTTACTAGACTGCTTTTGGTCCAGCTTGTGATTTGTACATCATGATGTTGGTACATAAATCAAAATTAAAGACTAATGTTGATGTAGAAAACTGGGTGATGTTAAAATGTAAAGATGTTAGAAGCCAACTATTTGTATTGCAGATTTAAAACAAATGTAGTTATATAAAGTGCTTCACATTAAAAATAAAAAAATTAATGGAGGGTTAGGGTAAAAAAAACAACTACCGGTAAGCATTGGTGTTATTTTACATGGTCTACCTACATGCAAAACCTGTATTTTCAGGCAGAGTATATCATATTGTTTATGTTTATTAAATTTGTTCATTTTTTTACAAAAGAAACAATACAAGGCAATCTCATAATGATATTGTACAAAATGTAAAAAAATGAAAGGTGGCATCTTATTATATCTGCCCCTTATCTCCAACAATCAGATTAAACAACAGTAGTCAAACCATGTAAACAATAATAATCTTCAACCAACTTTTTCCAACAGTCAGGTTAAACAATAATATTCTTCAACCAACAGTACAAAATTACTAACTCTTTTTTTTCTCCAATATATCCAAATATTCCCAAATGTGCACGAATTTGCATAAATGAAAAATCCTTAAATATCCGACTGACATCTGCAACGTGATACGCCAAAGATCTGCTGGAACTCCGAGGGATCGCATACCTCCAGGTATTTCACAGATAAAAATCCTTAAATATCCGACTGACATCTGCAACGTGATACGTCAAAGATCTGCTGGAACTCTGAGGGATCGCATACTTCACAGATACTTCACAGATAAATATACGACTTGACATCTTCAACGTGATACGTCAAAGATCTGCTGGAACTCTGAGGGATCGCATACTTCACAGATACTTCACAGATAAATATACGACTTGACATCTTCAACGTGATACGTCAAAGATCTGCTGGAACTCTGAGGGATCGCATACTTCACAGATACTTCACAGATAAAAATCCATAAATATACGACTGACATCTTCAACGTGATACGTGAAAGATCTGCTGGATCTCTGAGAAATCGCATACTTCACAGATACTTCACAGATAAATATACGACTGACATCTTCAACGTGATACGTCAAAGATCTGCTGGATCTCTGAGAAATCGCATACTTCACAGATACTTCACAGATACTTCACAGATAAATATACGACTGACATCTTCAACGTGATACGTCAAAGATCTGCTGGATCTCTGAGAAATCGCATACTTCACAGATACTTCACAGATAAAAAATCCATAAATATCTGACTGACATGTCACGTATACGTAAATATAAACCAATCATACGTCATATATGCGGCAAGTATCCGAAGAGATGTAAGCAGTAATCCCGAGGGATAACAGAGCCACATATTTCTGGATCTGCAGCAGATAAAGTATCCGGATTTTGGGATTTTTTAAGGATCAATAAAGTTCGGATCTGTTCGTATCCGGAAACTGGATTTTCCGAGGATGCGATACGGAAATTCCCGGAAATTGTCCGTATATGTGAAGGATACGGAGATATACCACATCTGATACTCCCGTATATCTATGGTTTTAGTGCAGTGCTCTCAGACAGTTTCACAGACAAGACAAAGCAAAAGCAAAGCAGAGACCGAGAGGATATGTCCGCCCTTGAGAAGAGCAAGTGTTGAATAATATGAAGGAGAGAGATGGAGGAAGAAGGGTGACACTTTCTCCGTCCCCTTCACTACATTTGTTTTATTTCTTTAGCTCTCGTTAAAGTGGGGCACCAGCTGGTCAGTTTACTGACCAACAACTTACTCACCCTTTAATAATCAGAATCAGTCACTGAAGTAGAATCCATTAATTACAGGGAGTTTTATATCATAACACATGAATATTCATCTGAATGAAGAGACCAAAGTTGTCTTTGAAGTTTTATTCCAAAAATAATCAAACTAAAATCAACAGTTAAAGCTGCAAGCAGCATTGAGGCCCTCACAGCAAAGCACCACACCGACCTTATTGTGGCGACCGCAGGAGCTCCAGCTAAACCTCCCAGTTGCTATCTCGAATGCTCTCGTGCCTATCCTGCACCGGTTAGCCAGGGTGTACATTTGCCAAATCTTCTAAATCACCAGCGAACTTGGGAGCTCCAGCAATGCCTCCCGGTCGCAATCATGAACGCTTCCATTCCGCACGCGTCCGTAAGAGCTTGCATATGCCAAATCTTCGAAAACACATTCTGCCCACATCAGTACAAGTCTTCCTGCAAGCCTTCCAACTTTGGCTGAAATGCAACTATCCAGACAGGAGTTTTGGGGATTTCCTGTTTTTTTGGTAAATGTTTGATGAACACTTCCATTAGGCTTTACAACATGCCATGTGTGGTAATCAACAGTTAGCACATACAGTTTGAGTCTTATATGTTACACAGGACGAAGCTGGAAGAGTCACCCAATAATCGTAAGTTTTTTGTGTGAGTGGGCGAGGCTTAAGTGATGTCATGAATCTACAATGCCAATTTTTCTCGAATTGCTCATTGCTCAAGTACCAAAAATCTGGAGCAGATGGGATTATGTATCGCTGAGTAAAATTTGTGTTCCAACTATAGGGGGATCACACTCTTAAGCCTCCCTGGTAAGGTCTATTCAGGGGTTCTGGAGAGGAGGGTCCGTCGGATAGTCGAACCTCGGATTCAGGAGGAACAGTGTGGTTTTCGTCCTGGTCGTGGAACACTGGACCAGCTCTACACCCTCAACAGGGTCCTGGAGGGTGCGTGGGAGTTTGCCCAACCAGTTTACATGTGCTTTGTGGACTTGGAGAAGGCATTCGACCGCGTCCCTCGGGGGGTTCTGTGGGGGGTACTCCGGGAGTATGGGGTACCAGGCCCTTTGATAAGGGCTGTTAGGTCCCTGTACGACCGGTGTCAGAGCTTGGTCCGCATTGCCGGCAGTAAGTCAGGCTCGTTTCCGGTGAGAGTTGGACTCCGCCAAGGTTGCCCTTTGTCACCGATTCTGTTCATAACTTTTATGGACAGAATTTCTAGGCGCAGCCAAGGTGTTGAGAGGATCCGTTTTGGTGACCTTAGAATCGCTTCTCTGTTTTTTGCAGATGATGTGGTCCTACTGGCTTCATCAGTTCGTGATTTACAACTTTCACTGGAGCGGTTTGCAGCCGAGTGTGATGCGGCCGGGATGAGGATCAGTTCCTCCAAATCCGAGGCCATGGTCTTGAGCCGGAAAAGGGTAGCATGCCCTCTCCGGGTCGGGGAGGAGGTCCTGCCCCAAGTGGAGGAGTTTAAGTATCTCGGGATCTTGTTCACGAATGAGGGAAAACTGGAGCGTGAGATCGATAGGCGGATAGGTGCAGCGTCCGCAGTGAAGCGGGCGCTGTACCGGTCTGTCGTGGTGAAGAGAGAGCTGAGTCAAAAGGCAAAGCTCTCAATTTACCGATCGATCTACGTTCCCACCCTCATCTATGGTCATGAGCTTTGGGTTATGACCGAAAGAACAAGATCTCGGATACAAGCGGCTGAAATGAGTTTTCTCCGCAGGGTGTCTGGACTCTCCCTTAGAGATAGGGTGAGAAGCTCAGTCATCCGGGAGGGACTCGGAGTAGAGCCGCTGCTTCTCCACATCGAGAGGAGCCAGTTGAGGTGGCTCGGGCATCTGGTTAGGATGCCTCCTGGACGCCTCCCTGGTGAGGTGTTCCGGGCATGTCCCACCGGGAGGAGACCCAGAGGAAGACCCAGGACACGCTGGAGGGACTATGTTTCTCGGCTGGCCTGGGAACGCCTTGGGATTCCCCCGGAGGAGCTGCTCCAAGTGGCTGGGGAGAGGGAAGTCTGGGCCTCCCTACTTAGGCTGCTACCCCCGCGACCCGACCCCGGATAAGCGGAAGAAGATGGATGGATGGATGGATGAGTAAAATTTTCAACAAGAATACCAATGTGTCTAAAAGTGGTCATTGATGAAGCACAATAAATCTGGTGCAGATCGTTTGATGTATCACTGATCTGTAACTGTTGGAATAATGTAGGGGCACACTTGAGTCAAATGGTAAACAACCATATCAATGTGTTTAGAAGTACCCACAGATGACAGGAAATAAATCTGGAACAGATAGGATGGTCTATCATTGACATACAACAGTTTTAATTGTGTAGGGGGTGCACTGAAGTCAAAAGTTAAATAACAATAGAAATGTGTGTAGAAGTGCTCACTGATTATGTACAATAAACGTGGTGCATATTGGATGATGTATCACTGATCTGTAACTGTTGGAATAATGTAGGAGTGCACTGGAGTGAAATTTTAAACAACAATACAAATGTGTGTAGAAGTTGGTTCAATTGGTTCAAAACTCAGCTGCCCGCATTGTTACCAAAACCCCCTCATTCCACCACATCACCCCAGTTTTGCAGCAACTCCACTGGCTTCCAGTCACATTCAGAATTCAATTTAAAATCCTGTTATACACTTTCAAGGCTATTCATAGCCTCGCCCCTCCTTACCTGTCTGATCTCCTGCACATTACCACCCATTCACGCTCCCTTCGTTCTTCCTCTTCCATCCACCTTAACGTGCCTCTTGTCCGCCTCCGCACCATGGGACACAGAGCCTTTTCTCACTCTGCTCCCCAACTCTGGAACGCTCTTCCCCCAGACATCCGTAACATTGACTGCCTTCTGACCTTCAAATCAAAACTCAAAACTCATCTGTTCAAGTTAGCCTTCTCACTTTAATTTTTCTTTTTTATGTAGTTATTTTATATATTTTCTTTTTTGTGTGTTTTTTAATTGATTTTAATTTTTCTTTTTACCGGTATATAGTTATTTTATACTGTTTTTATTGTGTTTTTAATGCTGTAAAGTGTCCTTGAGTGCTTTGAAAGGCGCTACCAAATAAAATGCATCATCATCATCAAGTACTGACAGATGATGCACAATAAATCTGGAACAAATCAGATGATCTATCAATGAGATATAACAGCTTGAATAAGTTTGGGGTGCACTGGAGTCATATGTTAAACCACAACATCAATGTGTGTAGAAGTGCTCAGTGATGAAGCACAATAAATCTTGTGCAGATCGGGTGAAGTATCAGTGAGATATGACTATATTAATAATATAGGGGGCGCTATGGATGGTATTGGCCACTTATCAGGGATGCCTGTTCAAGTGGTGGATAACGATCGATCGTAACAATTTTGGTGCTCCTCGGTTCAAATTTGTGGAATTTAGAGCCAAACGTATGGTGACGGTGTCACATCTGAGATCGTCACGCCGCCACACCCACATCCTCCAGCGAAAACTGTTTGTAATTTAAAGTAAGTCAAACCAATTTATTATATGTCTTGTAACACAGGATCATCTTGATTAGTTCAAGGTTGTCAGAGAGGGAGCAATCCAAGAAAATAGTGACTTCCTGTTCTGAGTAGGGTTGGGCATCGAGAATCGAGAATCGTTTGAAACCGGGACTAACTGTCCGGTTTTCCCGGAATCGTTCAAAATATTAATTTGCGATTCCTATGTTCTATGCTAGTTAGCCGACCGGAAGTAGCCGCCAACACCGAAGAAGAATTTGCCGCCGAAAACCAACGAAGAAGAATCCACCGGAAGTGTGGATCCACGATTGAAAGCATACTAATTAATAAAATGACCAGTCAGGTCAGTGCAGCACTTGCAATAATTTTCTATCATGCAAAGGAGAGAAGTAAAATAGTGTCCCGTTTGACGCGCTCCACCGGATTATTTTCGCTTCGTGTCCGACCGGAAGTGCGGAGTGGTCCGTCTGCAAAACGCTCCGCCGGACTTTTCGCTAATCGCTACCTCTTCGGCTCCATCAGGTAAATAAATAAACTATAAACTACATCTCATACCAACATTAAGGCAGCTAACAAGTTATACTCCGCTTAAAGCGGTAAGTCAGCTCAAATACAAACACGATGCTAACGTTAGCTCGTATTTTTTTTCTTAGACAAACTACCTGAAATGGCTTCACAGTGTTCACCAGTGTCCAAGGTAAAAACGTCAGTTTAACTGAATGAAGAGTGCCACAGAACTGTTACAGCATATGTTGTGAAAAGGTTGCATCCCTTTTCAGATGTGGATTCAACTCCTGCCATGGATTGCACTTACATTGCACTCAGACACATTACTACTATCCAAAAAAGCTAAGTCTGGTCCTCTGGACATTCAAAAAACAAAACAAAACAAAAGCAAAATAAAACTGTAGAAACGTTTCTATAGTTAAGCAAATCCAACATTAACATTCTTAATCCATTTAAAGTTCTCTGTGTCTTTTAAAATGTTTTAATGTCTCTATTTTTCATTATTATATAATTTCTGTTTATGTTCTCTTTCATTCCATTATGAGTGAATGTCACAGTTTGAAGAATTATTGAATAGGTTAGTTAGGCAATAACAACAGAGCTATAATTGTATACATTCTCAGTCTTAAAAATGATTTAATAATCTCTTTTTATTGATAATACTGATAAACCTGTTGTTTGTTTAGGAACCTCCCTGCAGTCTGTCCAGAAAGTCTCCATTGGAGGAGCGTTCTGCTGAGCAAGAGGCACAACATAATGTCACAGCTCCATGTCCATGAAGAAACAAATGGAGAGAGGGCTGCAGATACCAGGACATCCCACCTGAGGTGTGTCTGAGGTCCCTGCTGCTGGTGGTGGAACCAGGTTAGCCCATCAGTGGGAGCTCAGTAACATGGCTGCAGCATCAGACACTGGACAATATTACAGTATATGTATAATAATAATAATACAGTATATGTTGGTGAGTCCTCCATGTTGGCTCTAATCTGCCCTGTGAGAAATTCATAGTAAATGTAACAAAAAGGAAAAAGTTCATAGCATTAAATTCAAACAGAAGTTCAAATTATTTCATCCTGAAAGAACTCTGGCTAACTACTGTAGCTCTTTTATAACATGGAGTTAAACTCAAAGTAGTCTCCTCAGATAAATAGTGTTACCATTATTTTTATATTAAAGTTTCTGTTAACTTATTATTTTTATTTTAAAGTATCTGTTAACTTATTATTTTTATATTTGATTGTTTCTGTTCAGTGCCCTGATACAACTTCTGTTGTGACTTGGAGCTATACAGTATAAATAAACTGAACTGAATTGAATTGACATGTTTTTTTAACCCCGCCTACAAAAAGAATCGGAATCGAGAATCGGAAAGAATCAGAATCGAAACGAAGAATCGGAATCGGAACCGGAATCGCTCAAATTCAAACGATGCCCAACCCTAGTTCTGAGGGGGCGTGGCTTCAAATATGTCGCAATATGGCTACAAAGGATCATTGGGCATCCAACGGGGATGACTCATGCCAAGTTTGGTGCATTTCGGTCTTTCAATGTGTAAGTTATAGGTTTTTGAGTTTATGGCGTGAAGCGAAATTTTGAGGCCTGGCCACGCCCCTTTAACATAAACAAAAATGCAAGCTTTTGATAACTTTTACTGCCCAATATGTTAAGGGCATATTAACCAAGTTTGAAAGCAATCCTTCAAAATCCCTAGGAGGAGATCCTTACAATCCGTAATTCGAAACGCTGGAAAATAACCCTTTGACCCAAAATGGCCAACTTCTTGTTGGTTTGGGACAGGGCTCCAAGAGACTTTTTCATAGGTCCTGAGAAGATACAGATGTTCCCCGAGTTTTAGAATACAGTAATCGGTCCAAAAATGGCTTGGGGCTGAGGTTTTTAAATATTCTAGGGGACGCTGTGGAGGCTATTGGACAATTATTTTGGATTCCTGTTCAAGGGGCAGGCAATGATCGATCATACTGATTTTGGAACTCCTCGGGTCAAATCTGTGGATTTTAGAACGGAATGTATGGCAATGGCGCCACGCTCACATGCTCCACCCGAAACAGTAAGGGATGGAACGCAAATTACACCAACATGTCTTGGGTCACTGGACACACTGTCATCCTGATTAGGTAACAGGGGTCAGATTGGGACCGTTCAATGTAAAACTTTACACTTCCTGTTGTCAGTGGACGTGGCACCAGTACTACCAAAGCCTTGTCATTTGACATACTACCTAGACTTCCCATGGGAGTTTGTCATTTGACATTCTACCTAGACTTCCAATGGGTTTGTCAAATGACAACTTGAGCCCCAGGGGTCAAGACACCTAATGGAAGAATACTTAAAATTGTCATTTGACAAACTCACAGTAGGTCTAATAGTAGAATGAATTTCTCCTGGGTTTTCCAGTGTTAACACTGGAATGTGATGTCATGATTTGACCATTCAGTCTTGCAGGGGACTGGATGTGGATCAGTCACTGAAGGTTTGATGTATTAGACAGTTTTTGCATAGGAGCTGTTAGGGTTTTGTTTTTCATGGCGAGATGTCCAACTTTGACATCGCCCCATCAGCATGCTTCAAAACAAACTGTTTTGATAACTTTTGGTCCCCCATGCTTTATGAAAAAACTGGCCAAGTTTGAAACAACTGAACAAAATCCCTAGGAGGAGCTTGTTCAAATGCGGAGGTTGTAAATTGCCAAAAGGTGCGAAAATTTGGACAGCATTCCATAATGGCCACCTTCCTATTTATCGTATAACATAAGCATTAGCACTAGCAATTTGAGATTTTTATTAATGAAAAGTGCATTATAAATTGAATTCATTATTATTATTATTATTAATATTAGTGCCAAAGGGTTTTCTGTGCATCTAAGTGAATTGGCCAAGTGTACCAAATTTCATGCTTATACGACAAACTGAGGCCAATGTGGAGGGTATTTTGAAATTTTCTAGGTGGTGCTCTTGATCAGTTTCTGTTACGATTTTTGCCACACTCTTAAAATACTTAAAGTTTCACCAGTCCTGATGCGTCTGCCAAATTTGTTGAGTTCTGGGATATGTAAAGCCCCCCAAAAGGCCAATTCATTTGGCGAAAAAAATTGTAGGTCGGGCCTGAACAGGGCGATTACAATAGGCCTTCGCAGCGCTTTGCTGCTCGGGCCTAACAATAATAAACAAACAATAACAATGTATCAATCAAGGCTTAATTCTCTTATCTAAGGCGAAGTTGACTCTTTGAGCAGGAATTATTTTAGTTTTATACGTGCATGGATTTAGACAAAGTTTGGCTATTTTAACAAATAGTTACTTTGGATTTTTGGTTGAAAGAAGTTGTTTAATCTGATCAGATAAAGTAATTTATTATCACCGCAAGCCAGGAAATGCTTTACCAAGTTGCATCAACTTAAAATAGCATAACCAGACCAAGGCATCAACATGTTTTTTTCCCCAAATATATTCATTTTAAAATACAACACAAAACAATCTCACACATGAGACCATACAATATAAAAAATAAAATGAAGGGTAGCAGAATGAAGAAAAAAATCTTATTACATCTGTCCCCTTTTACAAAAAAGTCAATTCAAACAAAAAAAAATCTAACAAGTTACAGATTTTTTTTAAAAGCAACTCATATAATTTTCAAAATGAAAATAATACACTATATAATATACTATTTCATATATATA
>JBBPBX010011438.1:29887-43870 GCA_038048925.1 Garcialebias charrua | reverse complement strand
ATATACTATATATATATATATTTGCATTAATTTAGTTCTGATCATATTCTTAAATGAAATAAATTATTTAGCATTTTTAATTTCAGTTTCCAAATTAATCCACAATCCAATTCCCTTGATTGAGGTTGGCCGACCCCCTCAAACTGGTTATATATTTCAGTTTAACAAAACTCTCTGTTCCCTTAAGATTATAACAGCTTTGACGTTTAACAAAATGTATTTGTATATTCAACGGTAGTTCCTTTTTATGAGCTCTATACATAATTGACAGAATATTTTAATCCACCTAGTCATGAAACTGTAACAATTTCAATTGGTGAAATAATGTGCTTGATGGATGGCAGTAATGTTTTCTAGTGGTTATTCTTATAGCTCTTTTCTGTAGGACAAAAACAGGCTCCGTAAATGTTTTACAAGCTGTATCCCAAACATCAATACAATAAATTATGTGTGGAAAAATAATTGTTGTACAACAAGTACAGAGCTTTGTCATTTAACAAGTTCCTGACTCTATATAATACAGCAATTGATTTAGCCATTCTTGTTCTAACAGAGTTTATGTGATGTTTCCATGTCAGTTTGTCGTCAATAATTACACCCAAAAACTTCACTTCGCTCACACGACAGATCTCAACACCATCACTCATAAGTGGAACGTCAATAGTTTCCTTTTTTCCACTGAATATCATGTACTTAGTTTTATCTAAATGCATTGCTAACTACTAAACCAATTTTATATTTTTACAAATTCCGTCTTCACAAACTCCAACATCTGTTTCATATCATTACCAAAACAAAAAAATGTTGTATCATCAGCAAAAAGGATACATTTGAAGAGTCCTGACACCTCAACCAAGTCGTTAACATACAGAATAAATAACTTTGGTCCAATTGTAGAGCCCTAAGGGACTCCACATGTAATATTACAGAGGTAGGATCTTACATCATTAATTAAAAAATTGTTTTCTGTTTCTGAAATAGCTAGTTACCCATTGCAAAGCTGGTCCTCTAACACCATATTTACTCAATTTTTCAATAAGGATGGTGTCTTTACACCTGAGTGAGGTAGCCACAGGATTTTGTAACAACTCTCACTCCAGCCCACTCCACTAACAGGTCCTTAACTAATCCTAGCACTCAAGTATTACCCGAGGTGTTCCGAAACAGCTATGATTCAGGTTGTGACAAGGTAATTCACCCAGACTGTTAACGGTCTCCTATCTGCATGCCACACCCTTATCTCACCTCGTGAATAGCCTGATCTAGTAGCAGGAGTCAGATCATACCCCACGGGGAAGCATACATTAACGACCGCTTACCTCTTTATAGATTGCAATTATTACTGATCTGGTTAGTTTTAGGATCTATGGACAAGATCCCGGGGTGTTGTTTTACACTCACAAAGCTTAGGAAACCTTTAAAAACCTCCTAGATTTTGTTGTTATCGTTGAACCAAGTTCTCCATCATTGAATATCATGTGAGTCAATAAAAATCCAAATTTGTATGTTTTGCTTTCCTTTAATCAATGATTTGCAGGGGATAACAGCATCAAGCACATCTACTACAGTTGATTACATGAGGTTATATAATTGGCACTTAAAAATCAAATAATTCCACAGCTCTCTAGGTGTGTTCCCACAGGTAGGGTTAGGGTGGTTAAGATGTAATCCAGTCAGAAAATTATAATCCAATCAGATGGAAAAAATTGTTGAATTATACTTCAATAGGTAAATCCACAAGAAAACTTGTTATGGTCCAAAGGAAGACGGTATAATCCCACAAAATGTGTAATCCGACAAAAATAGTATAATCCAATCAAAACCGGTATATCCCAACAAAATGGTATACTCCAACAAAAACTGTATATTCCGACAAAAATAATAGTCCAGGAAGATGGTAATTCAAGAAAAAAGCAGTTATAATCCAACATGGTTCAGTCCTACTGATGAGATACATCCACAGCAGTGGGGTTGAGGTGAAAGATCCCCAGTGTTCCCTCGGATCTCGGACTGAGATCACTCAGTCTTCAGTGTGCAGGACCTCGCCTTGGGATCCCCAAAAGAGTTGAATACTTGCACGAAACTCTCCCAAACCCCTATGATCTATCATCAGCGAACATAACTGATTTTAATTCTTCATGAGTATGCAAGCTATGCTGTTATAGCAATTTGATATAAATTTAGTTAACGGATAAGAAAGGGATTATTTCCCTTACCTCCATCATGGTATAATCCTCATGGGTTATTCCCAAAAATAAGGAAAAAGGGCCTCAACCCTAACTGGGTTGAGGGTGGTACTCCAACTCTGAAAGCTTGTCTAAATTTTGAAGAAGTAGAAATCCGGGCTGAAGCAAAAAACTAATTCCTCTTTTTGTCCAAAGGAGACTCTTTCCAGATTGTCCAAATCTTTTGTTCAGCTTCCAGAGTAGTCCAGCTCTTGTCCAATAATCTAACACTGTCTTCAACAAATCAGCCCCGTCTCTTTGTTTCATCTGCTTTTATAACCCTGAAGGGTCCAGTCTTCACCTTCTTGGAACATTCCAGAACTGGCCACATCATTCTTTGTCCACTCAAGGAGAACTTACTGCGGCTTTACCAACTGGAAGACGTGGAGCAGGCTGACCATTTGTTGTCCCTGAGTTACTTGGGGGATTGCAAGCCCTCTTAGATGATGGAGAACATGCTGGCGTTACTTGGCTCAGGGGATGTTTCCTTTCTTTTTATGCACCTGTTTCTTCGCCAGCTCCCTCCACCTGTTCGTACAGCACTGGCCAGCTCCTCGCTGATCCGGACAAAGGATTATCGCTCCCTGGCTGAAGAAGTGGACCAGCTTTTGTTAGCTTCCAGGGGAGCAGCGGAAGAACGACATGCTTTCATTCTACCACCGCCGGTTTGGAGTAAGTGCTACATTCCTCCATGTTCATTCCTACATCAGGGAAACGAGAGAGCCTGGTGACCACTAGCAGCTATGTATGCTGGCAGCTCAGATAAGCTGCTTTTCATCATGGATGAGGTTTCTAGGTGGCGTTTCCTGGTGGATTCGGGTGCACAGTGGCGCATTATGCCAGCTTCATCTACAGATGCTTTGTGTCAAAGTACCGGACACACGTTGGACGCAGCTAATGGCATCCCCATTCAAACTTTTGGATCGAGGTCCGTGACTGTATATATGTTTCAACAGACATCACTTTCAGTGGGACTTTGTAATAGCTTCTGTGTTTGTACCTATTTTAGGTGCTGATTTTTTATGTGCTTTCAGGTTTATTTCCAAGATGGCGCTACTGTGTAGGGCTTGCTGTACCTCGCTCACTGCTTTTCTTCTATTCTTGTTATTTTTACAATGCTTTGTACAGTGTACTGCATCATATTTACAGTATGATCGTTGGCCACCTTTGGAGCTCCGTACATTTGCTCAAATGCTTGTGGAGTTTTTGTACAGCGGTCAGCACTCTCCTCCACCGGTTTTGTCAGAGATTCCTACATTTCTTCTGTGTGACCCTGGTCTTTCTCCTGGGAGGAAACGTTGCAGATGTCGTGGGAAGTGTGCGGGGGTTTTGGTGAAACTGAGGCACCGTGTGGATAATTCTGACAAGAGTGGTGGGGCTCGCTCTGGATCTGACCTTCACCCCTCTGACCTATGGTACTCCAGGGACCCAGCTGCTGGACAGCTACCCGTGCGCACAGTCCATGTAAACAACTGGAGTTATTAACCTGAGCGCCACGCAAACCGACATGGAGGAGCGCTTCTTCAAGATCTGCACACGCTGGCGCGCGCTCCCCCCACCATGGCTGTGTCTGCGTCATGCTCTATAAGGATCTGTTTAATCAATGCAAGGTCTGTTTCCAACAAGACTTTCATCCTGAATGACTTTTCTAAAGACGAGGAGTTGGATTTTCTTCACGTCACGTAATCTTGGTTATCAGATAATGAGTCCAGCACCTTAGTGGAATTATTACCTCCGGACTGTCTGTGTTTTAATGCCTTGCAGCCATCAGCCCGGCGCAAGGTGGATTATTAACAGTTTTTAAACCAAACTTTGCCTGTAAAAAGTTGGCCATCCCTGTTTACCGCTCCAGCTTTGAGCTGAGCGTCTTTGAACTCGGACACTCCCATCCGGTTCTGTGTGCGCCCGTCTACCGTCCCCGAGATCCAAAGACTTCATAAGTGAATTCTCTGACTTTTTGGCTAATATCTCACCGAGATACACGCACTTGTTGGTTGTTGGAGTCTTTAATATCCATGTGTGTTTTCATGAAGCATCAAAAATGTTTCTAGATTTACTGGACTCTTTTAATTTAACTCAATAGGTAAACTGTCCCACCCAAGAACACGGTCACACGCTCAACTCGTTTTAACACGCAATGTCTCTGTTTCTAATCTGGTAATCGTTGACAACGTTTTGTCAGATCATATGCCTGTATTGTTTGACTTCACCTCCCCTTGTCCTACTGCTAAGCCGTGTACTCCTTCATGTATCACTCATTATCCATTAACCATTTCACTTCTTCTTCTTCTTCTTTTGGCTTTTCCCTTTTCAGGGGTCGCCACAGCGAGTCATCCTCCTCCACCTCACTCTGTCCTCTGCATCCTCTGTCCTCA
Source organism: Garcialebias charrua (assembly GCA_038048925.1). Taxonomy (NCBI): domain Eukaryota; kingdom Metazoa; phylum Chordata; class Actinopteri; order Cyprinodontiformes; family Rivulidae; genus Garcialebias; species Garcialebias charrua. Next base: position 39,270 of record JBBPBX010011438.1, on the reverse strand, counting down.
CTCCAACTACCTCCATGTCCTCTCTAACTGCATCCATATATCTCCTCTTTGGTCTCCCTCTTTGTCTTTTTCCTGGCAGCTGCATTTCTAACATCCTTCTACCAATATACCCACTGTCCCTCCTCTGGACATGTCCAAACCATCTCAGTCTGGCCTCCCTAACTTTATCTCCCAGTTGTTTAACATGTGCTGTACCTCTGATGATCTCATTCCTGATCTTATCCATCCTTGTCACTCCTAAGGAGAACCTCAGCATCTTCATTTCTGCCACTTCCAGTTCTTTCTCCTGTCTTTTTGTCAATGCCACTGTCTCCAGACCATACAACATAGCTGGTCTCACCACTGTCTTGTAAACTTTTCCTTTGACCTTTGCTGACACCTTTTTGTCACAAATCACTCCTGAAACTTTTCTCCATCCACTCCATCCTGCCTGGACTCTCTTTTTCACCTCTTTACCACATTCCCCATTTTCCTGGACAGTGGACCCCAAGTACTTGAAGTCCTGCACCTTTGTGACCTCTGCTCCTTGTAGCCTCACTGTTCCACTGGCCTCCCTCTCATTCACACACATGTACTCTGTCTTACTACGGCTGACTTTCATTCCTCTTCTTTCAAGTGCATACCTCCACCTCTCCAAGTTCTCTTCCACCTGTTCCCTATTCTCACCACAGATCACAATGTCATCTGCAAACATCATAGTCCATGGGGATTCCTGCCTGACCTCATCTGTTAGTCGGTCCATCACCAGAGCAAACAAGAAGGGGCTCAGAGCCGATCCTTGATGCAATCCCACCGCCACCTTGAAGCTATCTGTCACTCCCACAGCACATCTCACCACTGTCCTGCTGTCCTCATACATGTCCTGTACCAGTCTAACATACTTATCTGCCACTCCAGATTTCCTCATGCAATACCACACCTCTTCTCTTGGCACCCTGTCATATGCTTTTTCTAAATCCACAAACACACAATGGAGTTCTTTCTGACCCTCTCTGTACTTCTCTATCAACATCCTCAAAGCAAAGATGGCATCTGTGGTGCTCTTTCTTGGCATGAAACCATACTGCTGCTCACAGATAGTCACCTCTTGTCTAAGCCTTCCTTCCACAACTCTCTCCCAGATCTTCATTGTGTGGCTCATCAACTTAATTCCCCTGTAGTTGCTACAACTCTGTACATCACCCTTGTTCTTAAAAATGGGAACCAGCACACTTCTTCTCCATTCTTCAGGCATTTTCTCACCCTCAAATATTCCATTAAATATTTGAGTCAAAAACCTCACTGCCATCTCTCCAAGACATTTCCAAACCTCCACTGGTATGTCATCAGGTCCTACTGCCTTCCCCTTCTTCATTCTTTTCAGAGCTTTCCGGACTTCACCCTCACTAATCTTTCCCACTTCCTGGTCCACAGTTTCTATTACCTCCACTCTTCTTTCTCTTTCATTCTCTTCATTCATTAGCTCCTCAAAGTAATCCTTCCATCTTCCCATCACACTCTCCTCACTTGTTAGAACATTCCCATTCCCATCTTGGGCAGCACGGTGGCACAACTGGTAGAGCTGCTGCCTCTCAGCGAGAAGGTTGCCGGTTCAAATCCCGGTCCGGGGCCTTTCTGGGTGGAGTTTGCATGTTCTCCCCGTGCATGCGTGGGTTTCCTCCGGGTACTCCGGTTTCCTCCCACAGACCAAAAAACATGCTTGTTAGGCTGATTGGTGACTCTAAATTGACCCTAGGTGTGAGTGTGAGAGTGGATGGTTGTTTGGTGTGAGTGAGACAGGTCCCTCTTGTAAATGAGTCCCCGTGACTCAACGAGGCTAGCCTGTATAAATAAAGGTTGAATGAATGAATGAATGAATCTTTAATAAGCCTAACCTGCTACACATCCTTTCCAGCCTGATCCCTCTGTCTTGCCAATCGGTACAAGTCCTTCTCGCCCTCTTTAGTGTCCAGTCTCCCATATAACTCATTGTATGCCCTCTGCTTTGCCTTAGCTACTTCCCTCTTTGCTCTATGTCCCATCTCCTTATATTCCTGTCTCCTCTCTTCAGTCCTCTCACTGTCATATTTCTTCTTGGCTAATCTCTTTCTTTGAATGGCGTCCTGCACTTCACTATTCCACCACCAGGTTTCCTTATCATCCATTCTCTGTCCAGATGACACACCAAGTACCTTCCTACCTGTCTCTCTAATTACTGTTGCTGTAGTAGCCCAGTCACTTGGAAGCTCTTTCTTACCACCCAGAGCCTTTAACAGCTCGTCTCTGAATTTCTCACAACATTCTTCCTTCTTTAGCTTCCACCATTTGGTCTTCTTCTCTGGTTTTACTCTTTTTCTCTTCTTCGCAACAACAGTCATTCTACACACAACCATCCGATGCTGTCTGGCCACGCTCTCCCCTGCTACAACCTTACAGTCTCCAATCTCTCTCAGGTTTCCTCTTCTACACAGAATGTAATCGACCTGTGTACTCCTTCCTCCACTCTTATAGGTCACTCTATGTTCCTCCCTCTTTTGGAAATAGGTATTGACTATAGCCATTTCCATTCTCTTGGCAAAATCCACCACCATCTGTCCTTCCTGGTTTCTTTCCTTGACACCAAACCTACCCATCACTTCCTCATCCCCTCTGTTTCCTTCACCAACATGTCCATTCAGGTCTGCTCCAATCACCACTCTTTCCTCCCTGGGAATACTCTCTATCACTTCATCCAAATCTTTCCAAAATTTATCTTTCTCCTCCCTATCACATCCAACCTGTGGAGCATAACCACTTACCGTATTTTCCGGTGTATAGGTCGCACCTTTTTATGGTTTTTTTCAAGGCCTGCGACCTATACACCAGTGCGACCTATATATGGCTTGTTATCACTTTCGGCGAAACATTTTTTTAAAATCCAGCTCATTTCACAATTACGTTCATTTATTAAGGAAAAGTTAAGCTCAGACACATATTTGCTATAATTTTTATCAAACAAATAATTGTTTTTGAGTGTTAATCTTTTTAAAAGGCTTGCTGTGCGCTCCTGTGACAAACATTTGCAGCAGAGCTAAACGTAGGTGCGACCTATACACCGGTGCGACTTATCTAGGGATTTTTCCAATCTACTGGTGATAATTGGACAATGCGACCTATACACCAGTGCGACCTATACACCAGAAAATACTATGTTTAGCATCAGACCTTCTACTTCTACCTTTAGACACATCACTCTATCTGACACTCTCTTCACCTCTACTACATTCTTTGCCAACTCCTCCTTCAGGACCACCCCTACTCCATTTCTCTTTCTATCCACACCATGGTAAAACAGTTTGAACCCTGCTCCAATACTGCGAGCCTTGCTGCCCTTCCACTTGGTCTCTTGGACACATAAAACATCTACCTTTCTTCTCTGCATCATGTCAGCCAGCTCTCTACCTTTGCCTGTCATTGTCCCCACATTTAGAGTTGCAACCCTCAGTCCTACATTCTTCACTTTCCTCCTCTCCCTCTGTCTCCTGACACGTTTTCCTCCTCGGCGTCTTCGACCATTAACCATTTCACTGATGCTCGTTTTAATGAAGCTTTGAACTCTGAGAGGATTGAACAGCTCCTGGTGTCTCTTTCCACCGAGGAGCTAACCTCTCAGTTTAACTCTGTCTTTTTAAATTTTCTGGACCATGTCGCTCCCCCTTAAAACCAGGAAAAACTAAAGTTAGATCAGAGCCTTGACTGGATGACGTCACTCGAGCCGTTTGTTAGACAGCAGTGTTGGAGATCTGAACGTAGGGGGAGGAAGGACAGGTTGCAGGTTTCGTTTAAAATGTTATGGGAGAATTGGTGTCACTATCAGAAAACTGTTAAAGCTGCAAATCTATTTTTTTCTGATATCCAACTCCCACAACCCCCGAGTTCTTTTTTCCACCCTGAACACAGTTGTACACCTCAGTGAGCCTTCACCTCTGGAAGCCTCAACTAAACTGTGTGAAAACTTCCTCCATTTATTTTTTAGAAAAAGTTGCAAACACCCGAGCACTCATTTCTCCACCAGCTCATGACCCGTCCATCATGGGACAGCTCTCAGTGTGTAGCTGTGTTTGACCACTTTGAACCCATCTCTCTGTCTTCACTGGAGCAGGTCATGTGCAACATGAAGCCATTTGGTTTCCCCTTTGATGTGGTACCCCCTCCACTACTAAAGGAGGTTTTTCCTACGCTGGGTCCTTCTATTCTCGCTATTGTGAATAACAGTTTATCCTCAGGTGTGGTCCCAAAAACCTTTAAACATGTTGCTGAACATGTCATGTGTTTGAAAATGCTGCAGCTTTACATTTCTCTCCCTCCTCTGGACGACTGTGTATACATAATCACGTTGTAACGGTTAACTGGTGCAATGTTAATAAAAAAACTCTCTCTCTTATCTCTCTCTCTCTGTCCAACCTCTCCTGAAAAAAACCTAACCTTGACCCCTCGGTGGTGTCCAACTTCCGGCCTGTCTCCAGACTCCCATTCACCTCTAAACTACTGGAAAAAATGGTTGAGTCTCAGTTGAAATGTTTCTTGGACGACCACTCCATCCTAGAGTTGTTCCAATCCGGCTTCAAATCTCTCCATAGCACTGAAACTGCTCTACTGAAGGCTTTTAAAGACATTTTCATAGCCACAGACGCATGTGATTCTGTGTTGCTTGTCTTAATGGACCTTACATCCACTTTTGACACCATTAACCACAACATCCTCATTTCTAGGCTGGAGCAGTGGGTGGGAATCACAGGGTCAGCCCTCAAATGGTTTGAGTCCTACCTCTCGACAGAACCTTTTGTGTCAATATCAACAATTTTAGTTCAGCATCTACAGCTCTACAGTTGGCGGTATCGCAGGGGTCCATCCTCGGTCCCATTCTCTTCTCATTATACTTGCTACCACTAGGTGCTATTTTCCACAAACACAACATAGCCTTTCATTTCTACGCCGATGATTGTCAAATTTACTTCCCCCTGAGGTACAGAGGCTCATGCTCTATTCAAACTCTTCTTAACTGCCTGGCTGACATTCATGATTGGATGGCTTCAAACTTCTTAAGTTTCAACGAGAAGAAGTCTGAAGTCATGTTGTTCCACCCCAATGGCTGATTCACAAACCACGACATTGACCTTCTCTCTAGTCCCGCTAGAGAAACAAAGTGTCACTAATCTGGGGGTGATAATGGACCCTTCCCTGTCATGTAAACATGATGGTTAAATCCTACTTTTTTCAGCTGAGGCGGCTGTCTAAGCTGAGGCACATACTATCCAGAATGAACCTTGAGACAGTAATCCATGCTTTCATAACATTGAGGCTCGATTACTGCAATTCACTTCTGTTTGGAATCAGTCAGTCCTCCATTGCACGTCTATAGCTGGTCCAAAATGCTGCAGCTCGATTTTTAAATGGTACAGGTCATTGAGAGCACATCACACCAGTTTTGGCCTCCCTACACTGGCTACCCATTCACCTTCGGATCCAGTTTAAAATACTCATGTATGTTTTTAAATCTCTGAATAGTTCCACTCCACCCTATCTCACTGACCTTCTGCAGCCATAAATCCCACCGCGCTCTCGGTCAGCAGACCAGATGTATCTGTCAGTCCCAGAAACTCGTTGTAAACTCGGAGGTGACAGGGCTTTCTCAGTTGCAGGTCCAAGACTGTGGAATGAGTTGCCACTGAGTGTAAGGCAGGCTTCGACACTCACAGTTTTTAAGTCTCGCTTGAAAACCCATTTCTATTCTCTTGCCTTTAACACTGTATGATTTTCTTTGATCCTCTCTGTAGTATACATTGTTGGCCATTTTAGTTAGTTTCTGTTGCTATTTATATCTATATTTTTATTTTATGTTTTCCTGTCCATTGTGCTTTATGTTTCTCTTGTACAGCCCTTTGGTTGGCCTTGTTGCTATTCTAAGTGCTCTATGAATGAATTGGTATGGCATGGTATGGTATTAGTGCATGTTGCTAATAGCTGTTTAATCAATGCTATGTCTTTTGATACCTATCCCTGTAAACTTGGAGATCCTACCCATCACCCTCTTGCTAACATGCTTGCCACAGGTAAGGAGTATCATCATTTGTTGTCATTGTTTCCTGCTTTGACAGTTTCCACCTTTTCTGCTACTATAGCTAAACATGGGGTGGAACATTGTATCACTACAGTTGGTTCACCGGTTTTTGCACGAGCACGCCACCTAGTTACCACAAAGTTAGCAATAGCTATGGAGGAGTTTGTTAACATGGAGTGTCTTGGCATTGTGAGACATTCCAAAAGTCCATGGGCATCCCCCTTGCACATGGTGCCAAAGGCCAATGGGGTTGGCAACCCTATGGGGATTTTCGGCGCCTTAACAATGTAACCAGTAACGACAGGTACCCAATTCCTCACATTCAAGATTTTTCAGCCCGCCTGACTGGGGCAACAGTTTTTTCCAAGGTAGATTTGGTGCGGGGCTACTATAAGGTTCCTTTGCATCCCTTAGATGTACCATAAACCACAGTTATCACACCTTTTGGTCTTTTTGAGTTTTTACGGATACCCTTCGGCCTTAAAGGCACAGCGCAGACATTCCAGCGACTTATGGATTCGGTCCTGCAGGATATGCCATTTTTGTTTGTCTATTTGGATGATATATTGGTGGCTAGTTCTTCGGTGGCAGAACAAATGGTGCACCTTCGCCAGCTGTTTGTTCGGCCCAGTGAGTATGGCCTGATCGTTAACCTAGCTAAAGGCCAGTTTGGTCTACCTGCTGTTGAGTTCCTGGGACACAGAGTGCCTGCTCAAGGGGCTGTTCCCCTACCTGCCAAGGTTGAAGCTGTGTTAGTTTTTCTGCACACTCCCTCAGTGAAGCCCCTGTAGGAGTTTTTGAGGATGGTGAACTTTTATAACCGTTTCATCCCACGGGCAGCTCATCTTATGCACCCCTTGTATGAAGCACTTAGAGGCAAAAAAGGGGACCAGCAAATAGAGTGGACCCCAGAGAGTGTACAGATATTCTATGATGCCAAAGAGGCTTTGGATAATGCTGCTCTTTTGGCCCATCCATCTCCATCAGCTCCTGTGGCTCTGAGAACTGATGCCTCTAATTATGCAGTCGGGGCAGTTTGCGAACAATGGGTGGATTGCACATGGCAACCCCTTGCTTTTGTTTTTAGCAGGAAACTCTGGGATGCTAAAAAAATACAGCACCTTTGATAGGGAGCTGCTCACTCTTTTTCTGGCAATTCGCCATTTCCAGTTCAAGCTAGAGGGCAGGGACTTTACTGCTTTTGTGGACCATAAGCCTCTCACTTTTGTTATGGCAAAAGTTTCGGAACCATGGTCGTCATGGTAACAAAGGCATTTGTCTGCCATTTCGGAGTTTACTACAGACATTCAGCATGTGGCTGGCAAGAATAACATGGTGGCTTACTGTCTATCTAGAGCAAGGGTCACTTCTGTACATTTAAGGGTTGATTGCCATGGCTGCAGCCGAACTGACAGACCTGGATATTCTAGATTTTAAGGCAGCTGAATCCAGTCTACATTTGGAGGAAGTTTCCTTTCTTGAGTGTGGTGCAACCTTTCTTTGTGGCGTCTCGACTGGCAAGCCTCGACCTCTGATTCCTAGTGGCTGGCGTTGGTGGGTTTTTGATGCAGTTCATTCCCTTTCACACCTGGGGGTGAAAGCTTTAGTAAAACTAGTAGGTGCAAAATACCCTGATGCATGCTCAATAATCCAGGTAGAAAAATCTAAAAAAGCTAAGTCTGGTCCTCTGGACATTCAAAAAAACAAAACAACATCATCAGGTCAGGTCTGCAGTCTACACTCATCTCCAGGCCAGCGGTCACTCTTTCAGGGATGAAGATGTTCACATCCTTGATAGAGAGGAACGATGGTTTGAGAGAGGAGTAAAGGAGGCCATCTTTGTGAAAAGAAACCGCCCATCATTAAACAGGGGTGGAGGCCTCCGGGTTCAACTGTCCCCCTCCTACAATGCTGTGATTGCTGGTATCACTCAGCCCTCTGTGAATAGCAAACAACCATCAGGGTGCTAACGATCCATTGTTAGGCTGATGGTCCTCCTTGATCATGTGAGCAGCTGGTTTCGGCTGTCATCAGCCAACTGGTTGTGTAACACTGTGAGAGGGTGCTATTTATAAGACTGAGCTGAACCCAGCACCTCAGACTGAGGAAGTCTTTCGGACGAAAGACGAAACGTTTCTACAGTTTTTTTTGCTTTGTTTTGTTTTGTTTTTTTGAATGTCCAGAGGACCAGACTTAGCTTTTTTAGATAGTAGGTGCAAAGTTTGTGTGGCCAGGGCTCCATAGAGATGCACACACATGGGCGGCTTCTGTTTAGCTTGCCAGCATGCCAAGGTGCAACGGCACACTAAGGCTCCACTAGAACTTTTTCCTATTCCGCAAGGGAAGTTTGAGCATGTGCTTGTGGATTTAGTGGGCCCACTTTCATATTCCAGAGGTTTTATCCATCTCTTAATTATGGTGGACAGAACCACTCAGTGGCCAGAGGCAGTTCCTCTGTCATCAGTCACTTTGATTGATGTTGCTCGGGCATTTATCTCTTCCTGGGTGTCCTGATTTGGTGTGCCATTGGACTTAACTTCTGACAGGGGTCCCCAGTTCACCTCAAAGTTGTGGACTGCAGTGGCAGAGAGCCTTGGAGTTAAACTCCACCATACTACTGCCTACCATCTGCAGCCTAATTGACTTTGTGAGAGGTTCCACTGCTCAATGAAGAATGCATGACGGTCCTCATTGGTGGATAATGGTTGGATGGATCGCCTGCTTTGGATTTTGTTGGGCCTGCATTCAGCTCCTAAAGAGGACCTGCGGTTTTCTTCAGCTGAGTTAGTACTTGGCCAGTCTTTGAGGGTACCAGGGGAGTTTCTTTCACGTCCGGCGGGTTCAGTTGCTCCCAAAGGGAGTAGGGCAGTCCTAACAGGTGAAAAAAGATTTGTTGCCCCATCACATCACTGCCTTCCACAGGTGTTTGTGCCGAAGGACCTTATGTCAGCCGAGTATGTATTTATCCACTATGACGCGCACCGTTCACCACTTCAGCCTCCTTACGATGGTCCATTTCATGTTTTGGAGAGGGGACCTAAAGATTTTTTGGTGGAGTTGGGGGGTAATCAGGAGAAAGTTTCAGTGGACCTCATGTTTTGCCGGGGGACCCGGTTGAGTTGGCTCATCCACCTCGTGTTGGCCATCACCCAATTTCTTTGCCCACTACTCTTCCAGGTTTTTCCCCTACAGCTGAGTTACCTCCCTCAGGTGAACAGTTAAGTGGCAGTCGGTGCAGAGTGTCTAATTCAACTTCAACACCAGTTGCCGTGAAGAGCAGCCGTCGTGGACGCCTTATTAAACT
>JBBPBX010011438.1:0-29757 GCA_038048925.1 Garcialebias charrua | reverse complement strand
CACAAATGTATATTCATGTCAGAATGTGCTCCTATTGTGAAAGGGACAGAATGCAAAAAGAGCAGTTCAACGGTTGAATTCAGTTGTTTCTCCTGAGCTTGATGTTGGAAGACGTTGAGAATAAATCGAGACTCAAAATATTTTTCGTCTCTTTCTGCCGACTTCCACAGTATTCATCCAATATTGATCAACAAACATAACATTTGCAGTAGGTCAGTTAGGATAGCTTGACTTTGACAACATGTAGATGTGATGCTGGATTTTGTGTGTTTCGGTTCAGTAAAAAATAAAAAAGGTGACCCACACACCAACTCTGACAGATCATCAGTAGAGCAGATGTGTTAATGCTCTGTCCGTTGTGTGGGAAATGTCTGCGTGTTTTTTGGTGTTGAATCCTGATACATTCAAGGTGTTGTTGTCAGTCAGTTTCTATGGCAACGAACGAGTCTGTGTAGTGTAGCTCAGAGCCATATAAACAGAGCCGGACCTGCCTATAAGCGAACTAAGCGGCTGCTTAGGGCCCCGTGGCCACTAGGGGGCCCCATGAAGGGCACAAATTCTGTGACATGGATGATGATGCACTCAAACAGCACTGTGAGCTCCTTGGGAACACACTCAGTGATGGAGAGAAGACTGATGTGGACTGGCAGGAACTAGCTACAGAAATAAAAAATCTTCCAAACCTCCCCACATCAAGCATGACCAGTTTTGATCTTCTCACCTTCATCCACCAAAAGCAGTTAACTGGACTTTATCCAAACCTGTGGGTAGCTTTGAGAATAGCCTGCACATTGCCTGTGACAGTGGCATCAGCCGAGAGAAGTTTTTCAAAGCTAAAACTGATCAAAACATACCTAAGGTCCTCCATGGGACAGGAAAGGCTGAGTGGATTGGCCATCATCAGCATCAACCATGAGGTTGGACGACACATTTCATATGATGACATCATTATTGATTTTGCTTCCAAAAAAGCAAGGAGACCCACTATTTGAAAATAAAAACCAAGAGACATGTTAAAAGGGAAGTGATTAAGCTGCAGTAAAGTTTTCTTTATTCTTTTTGGTATTTTATTTGTTTTGTTTAATATTTATTTTTGTGTTTTAACTATTTTTTCACATTTTGTGTTTTTTATTTTTTCTAAATATTTTATTATTTGTTTAAAGGGTTTTTGTTGTTTATTTTATTTAGCTTTTTGTAAATACTTGTTTTGTATTGTTAGTGTTAAAAGTCTACAAGTACTTAAGATTAGAAAGTGTATTTTATATTTATTTTCTTACTTTTGATTTTTATATTTCTTTATAGAGAATGTAAATTGTTTTTGTGCAGGTTTTACATTGTTCTTCTTGTTGAGATTTTAATGTGTCCTATTTGTTACTGAAGTTCTGTTTTTAAGGATACTTTTTTAGCATTGAAGTTGTTTTTTGCCTGACATGGCTTGTTACATGTTGTGATTTAAAGATTAAATATAAAAACACACCATAATCTTTTATTGCATTTTTTTATTCTGTGTATGTAAAACTATAGGTTTAGAGCCCCCTTGTGGTCAAATAGAGTTAATACCATTGAACAAGTTCATTTAGACAAAAGCAAAACAAACAAAAAGACTGTACTTATGTAGGATCTTTCTACCTGCAAATGAAAAAACACAATTTGTACCATCAGATGCTCACACAATCATATATTTTTAGTGAGTGTGCTTAGCAGTAAACTATGATACACCATGGTCTTAGAATAAAAGTGTTGTGCAAAAGCCGCTCATTCTCAATCAGTTCATCTGGACAGTTTCTTTTTGGTAGAAACGTTTCACCCTCACTCCAGAGGGCTTCGTCAGTCAGAGTAGTCCCAAGCACACTGAAGTTACCCCACCAAGTAAACAATTTAAGTGGACCAACCAGTTTGCTGTAGCCAAGATGGTTTCTGGGGGCTGTCCTGTCCCTCGTCGACTCCTCCCAGGCAGGAGGTCAGAGTAGTCCCAAGCACACTGTTGGTCCACTTAAGTTGTTTACTTGGTGGGGTAACTTCAGTGTGCTTGGGACTACTCTGACTGACGAAGCCCTCTGGAGTGAGGGTGAAACGTTTCTACCAAAAAAGAAACTGTCCAGATGAACTGATTGAGAATGAACGGATTTGATACCTGGACGATTGAGAATGAACTTTCTTGTTGTGCAAAAGGTTTATAATTACATACAGCATTTGGTTTTGTATATCTTTCAATGTCTACAAAGGCAAAGCAAAGTAGGGCCCCCAAAACATATCCTGCTTAGGGCCCCCAAACGTCCAGGTCCGGCCCTGCATATAAAGTGAGAGTTGCGACACTTCCATAGAGTTCCGTTGTAAGAATGGAATGCGGAAGTCACGTGGGTCATGGAGGGGGCGATTCGTTCCATGGCTCTGTTTACAGTCTGACTCTGCCTGCAGTAGCGCTCCGTCGCCGCCAGAGGGCGCAGCTCCACAAGGTTTCCATAGCCGTTGTTTGGAACGATTGACCGCCTGTCGGCGACTTCAAACAGTGTCAGAACTCTCTATATATACGGCTCTGGTGTAGCTGGCACAGAGAGTGTGAAAAGAGAAGAATATGAGTGATTTTGAGTTGTTCTTCAATGTTTTTTCTGCTTTGTTTATTTTACCTTTGCTGTGGCGCACACCACTAAATGAATAATAGCTACATCTCTGGGTTTCATTTTTTAACACAATTGTTTTACTGTGGCAGCACGGCTATAGATAACAAGTAAAATAATCTTCCTTTTGCCCTCCAGCGTGGTGCGCATGCGCAAAATTTAAGGATGTAAAAAAAACATGCAACGTGTCTGTAGGCTCATTTGCATAATGATCGCTGATTGATCGTTTACTAGACGGAGCTGGGGAGGGGTTTGGACTCTGACAGGGTTGATTTGAGGAGGAAAGGCATTTGTTTGAAGGGGCATTGCCCCCTCTAGCCCCGGCGTACAGCCAACCTCTGATGTGTACGGATGAAGATGCCCCCTCCATATTTCTGCCTGCCCCCTCATGTAACCATGCCTAGAACCGGCCCTGTTATCACATTTCTTGTGTTTGACACTTTCTATTTATGACCTAAAAGTACTTGGACATGATTCAGGCAAACCAGACAAACATGATCGACAGACTCAATGCAAAAAGAGTGATTTATCTTCACATTTGAGCATTTCTTGTGTTACCAATTGTCAGTAAGACACAAACAGAATATTGGGAGTATTGTGGATAAATAAATAAAAGGCAAATGGAGACACACCTTTGCTATAATCTGGATCAAACAGTCGTTTTGTTAAATGTAGAAGAAGTGAAACAGCGACTCCTCCCGTGAAAACACACCAACAAGCTGTGCGCGCTCCCGTGGCGGTTTTGAGTGGCTCGTCCCGTCACGTGGGCGGTGTCAGAGAGCTGTGAAGAATTTCATCATAGTTTCCAACAGGGGTGGCTGGTCAATAGGGGGCGCTAGGGCGCCGCCCCACTGTATCTTCTGGACCATTTTACATTGAAGACTTTACATTTTTTTTAATAAAAATGAAATAATAAAATAAAAATATTTCGAAATATATGCATATATGTTTTTAGTTGTGTAGGATAAATATTTTATGAGTAATGATGAGTTATATTGTTTGTTTCAAAAACGTTTTCTGATTGATGACGTATTTCCGGTTTGGGGACGCTCTTATCTTATCCATTGACTCTCATTATAACTGGCACATGCGCAGTTATTCCACGACATTACAAAACAATGGGACAATGCTGGGCACAGTTTTCTATGCCCTGGACACGTACAACGTGAGCTCTCTACAGATCGCTGTGCTTCCAGTTGTTTTATTTATTTATTTATTTCTGGAAAATGAGCTGTGCATTGACAAGCAGGCTGGCTGCAGGTAAGTTGTAAATTATTGAAAGCCCTTTATCTAATGTCTATTTGTATTTCTGACGTGTATGACTCTCAATCTTTTATATGGCTGTTTGTGAAAAAAGCCTTTAGCTGACTGTTTATTCTAAAAGTGGCATCTGGGGAATTTGTTTTAGAGCTAGCATGCTAATGCTAGCTTTTATCTAATGCTTATATTATTAATATTACTATTCCTGACTGATATGCCTCTCAACTTTTAGATGGTTGTTTGTGAAAAAGCCTTCAGCTGACTGTTTATTCTAAAAGTGGCATCTGGGGAATTTGTTTTAGAGCTAGCATGCTAATGCTAGCTTTTATCTAATGCTTATATTATTAATATTACTATTCCTGACTGATATGCCTCTCAACTTTTATATGGCTGTTTGTGAAAAAAGCCTTTAGCTGACTGTTTATTCTAAAAGTGGCATCTGGGGAATTTGTTTTAGAGCTAGCATGCTAATGCTAGCTTTGATCTAATGCTTATATTATTAATATTACTACATGTATTCCTGACTGATATGCCTCTCAACTTTTAGATGGCTGTTTGTGAAAAAGCCTTCAGCTGACTGTTTATTCCAAAGTAAAAGTGGCAACTGGTGAATTTGTTTTGTTCTTTGTTTGTTCATGGAGTTAGCATGCCAGCGCTAGCCTCCAGGTTATTGGACTCTGATGGCTACATTTATTTCAATTTGCTTATAAAAAAATTATCGAACATTAATAATTTTATATACTAAATGTCACTGGTGGTGTTTTACTATTTCTTAACACTGTATGATCAATACAGTGTAGAATGAAAACAAAGCCTCTTGCCAGTAGAAATGCAGAAATGTTTTAATCTCACTTATTTTGTATGTTAGGTTGATTGGTAACTCTAAATTGACCCTGAGTGTGAGTGAGACAGGTCCCTCTTGTAAATGAGTCCCCGTGGCTCAACGAGGCTAGCCTGTATAAATAAAGGTTGAATTAAAATTTTTCCTTTTTCTTCTTCTTCTTCTTCATGTTTTTCATACTAAGAGTGGAACAAGCATCCAGGACCATGTTGGTGCAATCAACTTCACTATGCAGCCTACTTGATGTTGGGACGGAGGAGGAGCACCATCCACAAGTTCTTCATTGTTCTGGACAAGCAGGTACCATGCAAGTCAACCAGCTCACTTTGAACTTTTGAATAACTTTTTAAGGCTCGCTTTGTATTTGGAACTGTTTATAATCAAATGCTCCACAACATGTACATCTTCATGCAAACAGCCATCTACACCATAGATGTTGGCAATGTGGAAATTTATTTACACAATTATTTATTTACTCAATTGGTGTCCATCACATTTATGCAAACACATTTGTGTTTATCTTGAGATAATATTGCACCTTCATGTACAGTATTTCACTTCTGAATGTCATTATTGTAAAATGTTAACTCCAAAAGATTGGTGGTTGCAGTTAATTTTTCATTCAACCTTTATTTAGTCAGGTTAATCTCATTGAGCCTCGAGGACTTCTTTACAAGAGAGACCTGCTACAAACTAAAGAATGATGAACAGCAACAGTAGAGTTTCCTTAAACAATCAACAACAGACAAACATAAGAGAGAAATGTAGATTTTTATTTTTACAAATTAAAATAAAGTAGCAAAGTAGCAAAACATTACAAGGTAGATGTAGAAAATCAAAAACAGGAGCATATCTGCATTGGTTTTTGCCAGGATTCCAACAGATTCTTAAAACCATTTAGAGAGGTCAAGGTCGAGAGCTTCAGGTCCTTTTGTAAGATATTCCAGGAAACAGGAGCAGAGTAGGAGAAGACCCTTTTGCCAAGTTCAGTCCTCACTCTCACTGAGGGAACACTGCAGGTAATCATGTCCTGAGAGCGCACGCTGTAGCTGCACTCACGCAAAGACATGTAGGAGGAGATGTATGAGGGCAGCAGACCAAGAAGTGATTTAAAGATGAAAATGTACCAGTGGAAGAGTCTGCGTGAGGTTAATGATGTCCAGTTAACCAGTGAATACAGGGTGCAGTGGTGGGTACGATAATCACAGCCAGTTATGAATCTTAGTGCACCATGATAGACAACATCCAACATCTGCAGGTGCTTGTAGGAGCATTCATGTAGAGAATGTCACCGTAATCAATGGAGGGAAGGAAAGTCACAGATACAAAGCGTTTCCTAACATTCAGTGTTAGACATGATCTGTTTCTGAAAAAGAATCCCAGTTTAACTTTCAATTATTATTATTAAATTATTAATTTAATTATTGGTTCAAAGGACAAAATCTGTTCTTTGACACTTGACACCCATCTTTTAATCTCTGCATATCAAACACAAAAAAATGCCTACATTACTTTCAACTGGGGCTACAGAATTTTATGTGTAACAACAGCAACATATCCTAATTGGCCACTATTAAAGAGGAACTAAACCCCGGTCTAAAAACGTGTTTACGGTAACCCCTATGGGTTGAACAGAGGAATTACACCTTAATTTTCTTATTGGTCTAGGATTCTCACTGTGACGTGTTTTCTCACTCTGATGTCACGGAAGTGGTTCAAGCAGAGCCAATCCCCTGCAGAGATGAGAAGGTCCTGCAGCATTCATACCTTATATGGAAGTGCCACATTTCACTCCTGACAAACGTTTTTTTTTTTTTTTTTTTCCCATTCTTTTGAGCCTTTGGTTTTGGATGGAATGGGTGGAATAGATAAATACAACTACATGTTTATCCTTTGTTGTTGCTTGGTGTATGTTGTTGGCTAGAGGTTTAATTTGTTTTAGGTTGTTGCTGGTGGAGGCGTGAACAAAAGCACAACTCTACCTCCTCCCCTCCTTGTCTCTCGACACGCCCATTTTCAGGGAGATTTTGGATCTGCTTAGGGGAAGGAGTTACCGTCTCAGCCTGGGTTTAGTTCCTCTTCAAAGTTGTGATTTGAAAAGCTTGTGTAATTTGTGGCAACAATTTTTTACTTGACCCTCTTAAAAAATGGGTGTTTTAACTTAGTCACTGACCAATTTTATGACTGATACAGATAAGGATGTATGTCCTTTATTAAAAATTGCACATGACAAGATTTAAAAAAAAATCACTTGGATAAATGATTAAAAATGTTCCAGTAAATTCATCATGTCTTAGAAAAATCTTTTTTTTAACTGAAATTGCAAAGAAGCCTTTGTATTTAATTTTTGTATGAAGCTTAATAAATTGATAAGACAAGGAAGATAATGTTTTTGTGTCCTACAAATATTTTTGCAGAGTTTTGGCTGTAAGAAATATTTACAATTGGTTTATAATAAAACTGTATATAATTGAGTAAATAGCCCCCCCTGGTGGACATTTTAGGAACCGCCACTGTTTTCCAAGTCTGCTTATTTTAAGCGACTTTGGGCTTGTTGTTTCCTGCAGCCGCTTATAAATTTGCGGGTTTTTGGATTTATTTTGAACGTTAAGTCACTTATTTGGGCTTGTTTTTCTGTCCGATTGAAAGCAAAAATTTATACGAGTGGTAGGTAGTTTGTCCCTTCACATCCCCCTTCCACATATGTTACGTCAAGGCGGATGTTACGTTCAGGTGCGGTTGTAAGCGACAGCAGGCTGATGTTTATTTGCGGTAAAAACAATATAAGCGCGCGCAAGTAATGACGAGTAGAGCATGAGCAGAATACAGACGACTTCTTGTAAGTTTCCTTGCACTGATGAGAAGGATAAAAGATTGGTGTATTTTTGTGTGTGATGTGTAGTGAACCAGACGGTGGTCTCTGATACATCCTTGACCTCAGAAACACTTCTCTGATCGCTCTCAGTAATGAAATTTTTGGGAGTTATTCCTGAAGGGACAGTAATACTTTTATTACATTTATTTGAATCAAAACACATATTATATCAGAAGAGACTTCCTTTTAATGTGTGTTAATTCAGAATTAATTCTGAGAATAACTTGTCATTGTTTGATCATGTTTTATGCTATTTCAAAATGTTGATCACTTCATATGATGAATCAAACAGTGAAAGTGAATTAATGTCAGACTGAACTCCTCAGTTTGTTAGAAGTTAGAATACAGTTTTAATCAGTTGTTTTATGAAGCTGGCTCCAGTTTAATCTGTTTCTCTCTCTTCATTCTAAACAACTTCTTAAAAACAATCCTCTCCTATCTGAGTGACCTTCATGCACTAACTCTCTTCCACTCGTTTGGACCAATCGGAGAAGAACAAGTCACTGATCTCAGATCCTTGCAAGTTCTAAGCTTTGCTGGAACTTTGAGTTGCTGTGACGAAGTTGACATGAAATGGCTTTCTCTTTAAGCTGGGGACCTGGACCAAACGGGTCTGGTCTCAACAGCAGAGTTAACAACAAGACTGTTGTTAACTCCCCTTGAGTTTCTAAGCTCCGACTACAATGAGTGTTCCCACCCAAGAACACTTTTACTCTGAAAAACCGCTGCCATTCAGAGTGGACTCAGGAGACGCTGAAAGGTAACCTCTAAGGCTGGTCTGCCTGTCTCACTCGGACATCAAGGAGATTCCATTCTTGACTGACCGTCTGGCCAGGTAAAGAGTCGTCAATGTTACTGTAAGGATGGCACCATCTAATAATAATAATAATAATAATGAATTCAATTTATAATGCACTTTTCATTAGTGAAAATCTCAAAGTGCTACACACATTTGTACACCAGTAGTGGCAGACTACCGTGCAAGGTGCTTTCCAGTCCTACCAGGAGCAACTCGGGTTAAGTGTCTTGCCCAAGGACACGACACATGGTGTGGGGAACCGGGATTCGAACCGCCAACATTCCGATCGGGGGACGACTGCCATTACCACTACGCCACGGCCGTCCATCTAGTGGGCATCCTTTGTTTGTTCTCCATGTTTGTTTACTCAGTTTATTTTCTTGTCAGTCATCTATGTTAATTTTATTTAGTTTCCCTTGTTCCAGTGCTGTTCTCTAATTCTAGTTTAGTCCATGTTTACTCAGTTTACTCTCCAGTTCCTGCCATCCTAGGTTAGGTTTTAGTTTCTATGTCTCAGGTTTAGTTTCCCCGTCCTGCTCTGTCTCTAGTTAAGTTACTTGTCCCCAGGTGTGTGTAAGACAGTCCTGTCTGGTGTGTGTGTGTATATATACACTGTAAAAAAAAAAACAGGTAAATGTACTGTGGAAATGTGAAGGAGTTTTCCGTTATCATTTTTTACAGGGGTTTCTCCATTATTATTTTTCGCGCAAAGCACCCTGGGAACAACAACCTTTGAGAAGCAGCACGAAAGAGGACTCCATTTACCTGGCACCCTAGATTAACAGAAATGTATGTAATTTATACATGAAAAAAACTGTTAAATTACGGGAAAATCCGTTTTAGGGTTTACGGAAATATCTTTAAAAAAACGGAGAATGTACTGGCAGAAAATTACCAGGACATTTTCCATTTTTTTTACGGATTTTTTTTTTACTGTGTAGTCGTTCTGTTAGTCTTGTCTTTGTGGCGTCGTAGTTAAGTATTGCCAGAGTGTTTCCAGAGTGTTTCTACTAGTGTCCAATTCCATGGTTTATGTAAGTTTATGCTACCCTGCCAGCTCTTTAATTTATTATTAAAGTATGTATTTTTGTACTTCTGAGTCCGAGTCTCTGCCTGCACTTTGGGTTCGTTTTCCTGCCTCAAATCCTGACAGTTAGCAGCGTACCTGTGTTTAGCCGAAGAGTCGCATGGAAAATGTCAGCCTGGTTGAATTTCATTCCTTCCCTAAGTCATAACGACTTCCCTCCATCTTTTCTTCCATCCTCCTCTTAAACTTTTATCTTTTTAAGACAGTAAACTTAAGTTAAAAGCCTGCAGAGATATAAGTTATTATAAGATCAATAACTTGTGTCCTGTTGTTCCTAAGTTTTAAGCTGTGAACAGTTAGTTATAGGAAACTGATCGATCATGTAAATATGTTGTGATGTAATTTATAATTATGTTAAATAAATGGTCCAGTCCTGCTGTACCAACATAAGTTTAACGTTTCCTGTGAATTAAATCTGGTCTAGTCACAGAATTATTGATATTGATCTAAAAAGAGAGAACTCGTTTAATTGATGGTAAGTTTGTGTCAGATAAAATCTACTCAAATCTTTTATCTGGAATATTGTACAGTCAGCAAAACTGACCGCTGCGATATCCTTACAGATGCTTACACTGTTTCTTACATCTTTATGAAGGTGTGTCACAACAAAGGCTGCATTAAGAAATCTCCAGCTAGTAACGCGGGCGGTGAGGTGCGTCATTTGTGGTGCTTCATGCTAATGTGCTGCTTATCTGTATACAGTATATGTTACATGTAAAATGTACATACTCCTGAAGTTATTTTAAGGTTTATTCTTTGTTCGTTATTCTTTGTCTAGAGCAGGGGTGTCAAACTCATTTTGATCTGGGGGCCGCATACAGCTTAATCTGATCTCAAGCGGGCCAGGCCAGTAAACTCATTCCAAAATTACATAGAACGAACAGTAAGTCCACTTTTTTCTTTGTATTAGTGCAAAGAAGAAATAAATTATAAAAATCTTTACATTGAATTAATTGTCCTTTTACACTTTTACTCAGTTTAAAATTCATTTAAGTGCATTACACATTAAAAAACTGATCACAGTGATTGCACAAGTTTTAAAACTTAGTCAACAAACAGTTTTGTGGAAACACTTCCCTACATGTTAAAATACATCAAACCCATTAAAATTTAGAAATGAATGAATTTTAAATCCATTTTGCACATCTAGGAAGCAATTCTGAACACATAAATTGAGGCCACACATTTGAAATCTTAAGTGGCAGCTGTTTTAAAAGCTTTTTGCTTCTCAGGACACACAATTTCAGCAGCCTTCAGCATACAGTTTTTGACAAACTCCCCCTCAGAGTACGACTTTGATGCTAATGCTATTTGGCTAGCAACTACGTAGCTGGCTTTCACCGCAATATCACTGACCTCTCGGCTCCGGGTGAAAACAGATTGCTGTTTCCTCACAGTGCCTCCAGGTCCTAGAGTAGGGGTGCTCACTCACACTTTTTCAGCATGCGAGCTATTTATAAAGCAACCAAGTCAAAATGATCTACCCAATACAAAAATGCAAAACATATAATTATCTTCAAATGCATTAAGGATTCTTTTTATGTACAATGTATGTTGATGTACCTTAACTATAAGCCAATATTGCACAACACATATAATAAATCAGGGGTCACCAACGTGGTGCCTGCGGGGGACCACATGAGGTGCCCGGGGTGGTGACAGCAAAACACAGCTTTGAACATGCAGATGTTTCTCACAAGGGCGTAGATTTCCTCTCATTATTGGGGGGACCATAAACAGGGACATTTTTTAAAAGCAAATCTACACTTCCCCAAGATTGGGGGTTCCGAACCCCCCAGACCCCCCCGGGATTTACGCCTATGGTTTCTCATGAGGCATTTTCAGGTGTGGAGCTCTTGAAAGAAGCAATGATGAAATATGTTAAAATAATTTATTTAAAAGAGTAAAAGATGTGATGATTAGTTAAATGGTTTTATATAGAGCACTTTGTTGCCGCTGTGATTGTTTAAAAGGGCTTTATAAATAAAGTATAATTACTGTATAAAAAATGCTGAGCATCAATGCTGTCACATCTAAAAAAACTAAGTCTGGTCCTCTGGACATTCAAAAAACAAAACACCTAGCGTGACTCACCTGGAAGATGCTTCGGTGGGAAATTCGCACAGCACTGGCTTTCGCTTTTGAAGTTGGGTGAGTGAAAGTCCACCTCCCATTCCGTATGAAAGTGATACGTTTTTGCCTTCTTACTTGGTCCAGGTTTCTCACTCATGTTTTAGCAAGGGCTTAAAATCTGAGGTAATTCACAGATTGTTTTTATTTGTATGTTTTGTTGCGTTTCGCGCGCCATTGTTTTTAGCATGACTCATGCTGCATGAGCGGTGAGCCAAAGCTCATGATCTGATTGGTTACCCTGTATGTCAATCAAGTGATGGGATATTTGATAGGCTGACAATTTTGTTTAATGTCACTCTGCAATCTACCAGTAATGCCTTCGCGATCGACCGGTAGATCACGATCGATGTTCTGAGCAGGTCTGTCCTAGAGGCACTGAGTTTGAGTCTAGGACAACATAGGAACTGACTAAACCACAGCACCTCTAGCGTACAACATAGGAACTGCAGATTTTTTAGAAAATAACGTTTATTCTTTTTAAATTATTTTTTACATATTTGGGCGCTAGAGGCCTTTATTGGAGAGGGAGAGGGCGAAACGGTAGAGAGGGGGGAGACACCACAGAAAGAAGCTCGTCGGGTCTGGGACGTGAACCTGCGACGCCTGTGGAGAGGCTCAGCCTCCAGCATATGTGCCGCCCGCTTTATCCACTGCCCCAAAGCGGCGGCACGTGTTTATTCTTTTTTAAAAATAATTCAGATTTATCCTCGGGCGGACTAAACCCCCTGGCGGGCCAATTCCGGCCCGCGGGCCATACATTTCACACCCCTGGTCTAGAGTAATAAACTTTATTTGTATAGCACCTTCCTACAATGCCTTGCATTGACCAAGGTGCTTAACAGGATAAAAAGATGAATAAACTGGAACAATAAATCAATGAAAATAGAATAAAAAACAACAGTAATAAAAGAAGGCAATGGAAATAAAAAATGCTACATACTAAAATACCAAAAGTAATAAAAGTTACACACTGAAAGCTTTTTTGAACAAGTGGGTCTTCAGTCTGGTTTTGAACAGAGTCAGATCAGAGGTGGCACGCAGCTCAAGGGGGAGACTGTTCCAGGCTTTTGGGCCGGCAACAGAAAATGACCGGTCTCCCCATTGTTTGTACCTTGAGCGAGGCACCTCCAGCAGGTGTTGACTGGCAGATCGTAAAGCTCTGCCGGGCTGATGGGCTTTCAAAAGTTCTGAGATGTAGAGAGGTGCAAGTCCATTCAGAGCTTTGAAAACAAACAGGAGCAGCTTGAACTGTATCCTGAACTGAACCGGGAGCCAGTGTAGAGAGGACAGGACAGGAGTGATGTGTTCATATTTTCGTGTGTTGGTCAAAAAGCGCGCGGCAGAGTTCTGTACAAGCTGTAAACGGGAGATGGAGGATTGATTAATACCAACATACAAAGCATTACAATAATCAAGTCTGGAGGTCACAAAGGCATGGATGGCCTTCTCCAGATCACCACGGCTGAGAAATGACTTTACTTTAGAGAGCAGACGGAGCTGAAAGAAGCTGGTCTTGACAACAGAACTGATCTGTTTATCAAACTTTAAGTTGGAGTCAAGCTGCACTCCAAGATTTCTGACCACCGGGTTGAAGTGGGGGAGGGGAAAACCAACACTGGGACTGGGAAGGATGTTGCTGGTGTCATCGGGTGCACCAAATAAAATGCATTCAGTTTTATCTGTGTTTAGGTGGAGGAAGTTTTGAGAGAGCCAGTGCTTAATGTCATTTAAGCAGTTGACAAGAGTGTTTGAACTGGGTGAGGGGTTGGGAGTGACTGGCAGATAGATTTGTAAATCGTCTGCATACATGTGAAAAGACAGATTATGACGTGCAATGATTGATCCTAATGGCAGCATGTAAAGAGAAAAGAGGACTGGCCCCAGAATGGATCCCTGTGGTACGCCAGAGGTCAGAGGGGTTGATGAAGAGGAGGACAGCTCACCTATCATGACAGAAAAAGTTCTCTCAGACAGGTAAGATTTGAACCACTCAAGCACAGCTCCCTAGAGGCCAACCTGCTGAGACAAGCGGTTGATTAGTACCTGATGGTCGACAGTGTCAAAAGCTGCTGAGAGGTCTAACATCACCAGTAGAGCAGGTTTTTTTGCATCCAGGGACAGAAGAATGTCATTCTGCACTTTGAGCAGTGCAGATTCAGTACTGTGACGAGCTCGAAAACCAGACTGAAATTTTTCAAACAGGATGTTATGCTCTAGAAAAGATTGAAGTTGAATAAAAACAATCTTTTCTAGTACCTTCGATAAAAATGACAGATAGGAAACTGGCCTGAAATTAGAGAGAGCTGTAGGATCTAGGCCTGGTTTTTTGAGAAGAGGCCTGACCACAGCGTGTTTGAAAGCAGATGGCACATAACCTGAAGTTAGACAGCTGTTAATAAATGACAAAACACAAGGACCAATTACATCAAAGGACTGTTTGAACATTTTAGAGGGAATGATGTCCAGAGAACAGTTAGTTGGTTTCATCTGTTGAACCACTTTGATGAGGTGAGGCAGTGAGACCAGGTCGAACTGGTCAAAAACAGTTGTGGTTATTGCAGACCACATGACTGGATGGTGTTGGATGGACTGACAATGTTCTGTCTGATAGAGTCTATTTTGTTGACAAAATAGCTCTGAAAGTCGTCACAGGTAGACTGTGTGGCAGTTTTCAGAACATTGACAGATGGATTGATAACAGACTGGAGTGTGTTGAATAGCGTCCTCGGCCGGTTGCAGCTGGTGGTGATTAAATTGGAGAGGTACTGTGACTTGGCCTGCTTAACAGCATTTTGATAATCACAGAGACAGTCTCTCAGTATTCCCTGGGACACATGAAGCCGGTCCCGCTTCCATTTTCGCTCTGCTTTCCTGCAGCGTTGTCGAAGAGCCTGCGTCGTTTCGTTGAGCCATGGTGATGGTCTGTTTTTTGAAGATGCCTGTTTGAGAGGAGCGATGGAGTCCAAGATCGTTGTGCAGGTGTGATGGAAGGAGGTGATGAAGTCCTCATGATGTAGAGAAGGGTCCAGGCTGACAGCAGAGCATAAGTCAGTGCTCTTAAAGGCATCAGTGAACTGACTTTGGGAGGATGGGGTGATGGAGCAGCAGAGATGTGCTGGGAGAACAGCTTTCGGTGCAAGAGGGGTGGAAAATTCAAATAATATGGGAAAGTGGTCCGAGAGTGACAAGACCACGGTAAAATGAGCTCCATAGGTCTTTTGCACGTGACGTCACGGCTCGTGTCACGTGGGTACCGGGCGCCATGTTGTGTGGATGTTGACGTCGTGAGCATTACTGATAGCAGCTTAGATCTGAGTTAGCTTTAGTTCTATTGTGCTTTTTAATTCAAAAATGGCTCGTTGGTGTTGCATCAAAGGCTGTTCGAGTAAAACAGGACACTCTGGCATAAAGTTTTTCAGGTTTCCCATCTATAGAAAAGGCCGTGGACAGCAAATGGAAGATAAGCAGGAGACGTAGGTTGGCCTGGGTTGCAGCTGTCAGGCGCAAGGAGATCACATTCAATCAGATATCAGCGAACATGTGTGTTTGTTCACTGCATTTTCATAAAGGTAAGCTGAATGTTTATTTTATGCTTTGTTTCTCTATCCTGTGATGCTAGTAGCATTAAGTAAGTAAGACTAAAACTACTGTGTAAGTCTGAGCAAAACCAGGGCTAAAATAGCAATAAGCCTGAACAACTAGGAGGATTTAATTAAGATCTGTCTTGACATATCACAGCTGTCACCTGTCATTTATCTGTCATCTCTATGTGATTGCAGGTCAGACAGTTTATGAGATGATGAAGTGATGCAGACTGGTCTCCATCTCTACGTCTGGGTCATTGCAGTCATTTGGAAATAAGGTTGCTGTGATTATTGATTGCTTTGAAATTTTTACAGAGAAACCATCTAATGATGATCTAATAATGTTCCCAGATGTTTTATGACACAATGAAATGAAATAAACATACAAAAGGTTCAACTGCTGTCATAAGATTATTTACCGTACATCCACATATCTAATTTTTGGTGGTCATTAATTGTAACCTCTCATGATGCTAAACAAAGGTTTTAATTTTTTTAACATATTAAATATTTCTGGCATAAAAATAAAATTACAAAAGCTTCTCAAATGTTAAATCCATCTTTATTAAGCTAAGTATGTGCCTAACATTTTACCAGCACCACCTTTCTGAACCCAAACAGCTCAGCTTCTGTTTTCTATTCACAGACGAGCTCATATTTCTGTAGCTTGGCTTAACTTAATTTCCAAATCTGAGTCGTATCAAGGCATCCTTTAGGAACAGCACATCCAAGTTTATACATTTAAAAACACATAAAGTCAGACGTACAGAAGCTGTGTACATTTACACGCAATATTCAAACTTTATCCTCTACAGATCTGGTGTAAAGGGGAAAAAGTTTTTTTTATTATATATTATTAGGCCTCATTTACACATTTTGATAACTGTTCTACAAGTTTAAGTGATTTTAGCGAAACTGATCAAAGTTGTTCACTTTGAATGCCATGCTGCTCAGAGCTTGAAATCCTATAAACTCACATTCTCCAGTTTTTATTCATAAAAACTGTATTTTGTTCTTTGCTTCTTTAAAAAATACAAGTATTTTAAGAACCACATTAAAAAACTTTTTTTCTCTCATTTCAGATTTAGATGAGTTTTGACTTGTTGATCGTTCATGCTTTCAACTTTGGTTCTTAAAGGATCTCCTTCTCATGCGTTAAAAAAAAATAAACAATCGTGGATGAAATGTGTACGATTCCTGGTTTCTCCATGTTTTGTCTCTCCCACTCTCTCCACAGCACACTTCTAATTATCCTGATGAGACCCACCTGTTGCTACCTGAGGAGGACTGATTCTGGTGGCCTACTTAAGCAGCAGCTAGACACCTCTTCAGTGCTGGGACAACTTCTGCCTTTGGGACCTCCATGTCCTGCTCCTCTGAAGTCCTTCCACGGTCTTCCTCCTGCACTCTCGGGTGCACCTGCAGATAACATCAATAGTCCAGTCTCATCAGCTATTCAACAAATGCTGGGTCTACCTGTTCCTCTCTCCACCGCTCCTCACCTATTCTCAACACCACGCCTAGAACCAGGACCACTCCTCTCCTTTGATTCATCCATCTAAGTCAAATATGTCAAAGTGGAGGCCCCCGGGCCAGATCCAGCCCGCGAAGCATTTATTTATGGCCCCCTGGATGATATTTAATAACTATTAGATCCGGCCCGCAAGTCACAGCTGCCCGCTGGTGTTTTGCACACAGCACGGAGTCGATCAAACTATGGAATGGATTTTCTGAACGGAGTCGTGTCTCATGAACCCAGAGTAATGAGACCCGCCTCAAATTCAGGAAATCCATTCCATAGTTTGCAGCCAGCTCCAACCTGCAGACTCGGTGAGTAGCATTTTAGCTAACAGTTAGCCAACTGTTCATCGTAACATGTCCGCTATGTGGATGTATTTTCACTAAACATCACAAGACAGCAACGTGCAATGTCTGCAGAGTCATAGCGCCACATTAAACCACGCTCAATTTAGTTCAGCGGGACGACACTCTCGCTGAACCGAGCAGTACGAGCCAGCCGCATGTCCCGGTCTCGGATCATTCAGCCTGTCCCTCAATCGAGCTCCAAGTCTTCAGCGGTGTTTTTTTTTCTTGTTCAACCACGGTCAACCGCGTCTACTCCGACCTGATAATCTCGTAGGAGGGACAAGCTGACAGCGACTGACCGAAATCAGAGCTCCCCAGACTGAATAATAAAAACACACAGCTGAAGCTTGGAGCTCAATGTTCACCGAGAAGTTGCTGAACTTCATCATAATTAATGACCAATCAATCAATCAGCTTTATTTATATAGCACATTTTAAAAACCGCAGGGTTAGCCAAAGTGCTGTACAGTAAAACAAAGATAGATAACTAAAACGATAAAAAAAATAAAAAAATAAAAAAAAAAGCAGTATACAAAAATAAAAATACATATACCAGTCTCACTGCAGGTGGGTTAAAATGCCATAAAAGAACAAGATCACGTGTTAAAAGCCAATGTATAAAAGTGTGTTTTTAAAAGGGATTTAAAAACAGGAAGAGAGGAGGCCTGTCTGACACTCAGTGGCAAATTGTTCCACAACCTGGGAGCAGCGACAGAAAACGCTCTGTCACCTCTGAACTTCAGCCTAGTTTTGGGCACTGTCAGCAGCAACTGATCAGCTGATCTTAGAGATCGGGGAGGGCAGTAGGGCTGAAGCAGCTCAGACAGATATGGTGGGGCAAGGTTGTTCAGGCATTTAAAAACAAATAGCAAAAGTTTAAAATGAATTCTGTAGTGCACAGGGAGCCAGTGAAGGGACGCCAGGATGGGAGTGATATGCTCACGCCTACGGGTCTGGGTTAAGAGGCGAGCAGCAGAGTTCTGCACGAGCTGCAGACGGGCAAGAGAGGTCTGGCTGATGCCTACATACAGTGCATTACAGTAATCAAGACGAGATGTTATAAAAGCGTGGATTAATTTCTCCAAGTCAGGTCTTGATAAGATTGGTTTTACTTTTGCTATTTGGCGAAGCTGATAAAAACTTTTCTGAACAACACTGCTACAACAAACAACAATATGAACAACAACAATATGAATTAAAAATCCCAAAACAGCTGTATGCCTAATCATTCAACCTTTATTTAGGCAGGTAGCTCATGAAGTCACTGCAGCTTGCACAAGTGGCTTCATTATTCATCAGCAGTCAGAGCAGAGATCAACTTTCAGCTACATTTGCACCCCTCCTCTAAAATGGCTAAACGTAAGGTGGACACAGAGAACAGGGGTTTCAAGCCAGGTGGGAGGCAGACTACATGTTCACGGAGGTAATCAATCCTGAGGATTTCCTCAGCTCAGAGCCTAACCCCAAACATTGATGAACTTGTACAAAAGATGAGGCACCTCCAAGTATCAGCCTCAGATAAGTGAGCATCACAGAGCTGTAACAAATTTTCAGTTTTTAATTCAGTTAAATTTTTACATTTGTTTCTACAAGACATGATTTTTCTTTGAAGGAAGTATTGTTTTGGCTGTGTGCCATAGATTTTTGTATTTTATTTTATTGTATTTTATTTATTTATATTTACTTTTCAGTTGAATGGACTCGGGGACAGAGCCATGAGAAAGAATACAACTGATTTGATTTATTTTCTTATTTTCCCATTTGAAAGCGGTGATCAGTAGAGCTGCACAATAATGCATTTTCAGTTTATAATGCATGCACTTTTATTTATGCATTTATCTTGATATTAAGAAACATATATATATATATATATATATATTTTTAAACAATTTAATTTTTTGCTGTTTGCCTGTTAAAAAATGTTTTCACTTGAAATTACTGACAGATCCATAAGAAAATATTGTTTTATTAATTTAATCCTTAAATAATAGACAGTCTGTTAGGTCTTGGTTCAATAGGCTATGTGAAATCATTTCAATATGAACATTGAACCAGTCCGGCCCTTGGCTTGTAGCAAAACATTTTTTTGGCCCTTGGTGTATTTGACTTTGACACCCCTGATCTAAGTGAACAAGGCACAAGTAAGACAATTCTGATTACTTCAAGATTCAAACATCAAGCCTCCAAGATTGGATACTCACCTCTACTCCGTTCTCTTACAGCTCCAGGCTTCCACCTTCACCTGTAAATAAAGAACACTTGTTTTTGTATTCCTGGTTGTTGTGTATTCCTTCTCGGTCTGCCACTTCAGGGTCGTACAAACGCCACCATGATAGTTTGTCCCAGCCAAACTGACCCCTCTGGCACGACTGGGGAGGAACCACCTCAACCAGGTAATAGTCAGGGAACAGACTCTGTTAACTAGCCTTACAACAAGTTCTTAAACAACAAGAAACTATGCAGAAAAATCTCCTTCAACTAGGGAGTATGGTACATTCTTTCCAACAAAGGACAAAAATTAATCCCTATTCTCCTCCCAAACAGTCTACAAGCATGGAACCCACGGAGACCAGGCACGTTCAACATATCAAGGAACCTGACATCAAGCCTTCTGAATTTTTTGAGGGCGATACAAGAAAATGCGGTGGTTTTTTGCTTCAATGCAACCTGGCGTTCAGCCGTGCCCCGGTAACGTACTCCACTGACTCGTCTCGTGTGTCATATATTGTCGCCTCTCTTAAGGGTGAAGCCCTGCAGTGGGCCAACACTTACCTCCGACGACGTCGAGTCGAGACTTTTCCATTTGCTGATTTCATCCAGGACTTCCTCAAGTTATTTGACTATCCTTTGTTACAAGGGGAAGTCGCTCAGAAATTATTTTCAGTCCGGCAGGGAAGAGAGACTGTGGCGAAGTTCTCCATTCACTTCCGCATTCTTGCAGAGGAATCCGGTTTGGGTGAGAGGGCGTTACGTAGTTCCTTTCTAAACTCGCTCAATATCAACATTAAAGATCAACTGTTCACTAGTGAATTACCTGCTGACCTAGATGGAACGATTGCCTTAGCTATTAAAGTTGATAACAAAGCTCGAGAACGTCAGATGGTGGAGAACTACAACTCCCATCAACAGCTGTCATCCGGAAGGACTCCACCGGTTCCCATGACGTCATTTTCCGAACCCGAGCCGATGCAGATTGGACACACTCGGCTGACACCGGAGGAGCGACAGAGACGCCTACAAAACAAAGCCTGTCTATATTGTGGAAGGAAGGGACACACTTTATCCGCCTGTTCTCTGCGGGTAAAAGATTGACCCCACCAGTTAAAAAGGAGATGCTGGTGGGTATTATTTCTGATACTCCTATAAATTGTTTGAAACTGCCCGTCACTCTTTGTATTAACACTGTGACTTTCCCTGTTCAGGCCCTGGTCGACTCGGGTGCCAAACAAAATTTGATCAGCCAGAGCTTGGTGGACAAACTCCAGATCAAATCTCTGAAACTGGACCAGGACATCTCTGTTTCCGCTCTCACTGGTCAAACCGTTTCCACCATTTCACACAAAACAATAAAGTTTAGGTTTGTGGTATCTGGTAACCACCAAGAATTGGGTGATTTTCTTATTGTTGAGAATCAGAGGTTATCCATGGCTCAGGTTACATAACCTTCACATCAATTGGGAGGAGGGTCGTATTGACAATTGGGGGGTACGTTGCTCAGCTGAATGTCTTCGCTCAGCCATCTCTTCTAGCCCCGTCAAACAAACACCTTTTGAACCCATTTATTTATCCGTGGTCCCTGAAGTTTACCACTCTTTAGCACCTGTATTCAGTAAACAAAAAGCCTTGTCGTTGCCGCCACACAGGCCGTATGATTGTGCCATTAACCTGATACCCGGAGCTCCACTACCATCTAGCCGGCTGTACAACATCTCTGGTCCTGAAAGAGCGACAATGTTCTCGACAAATACATGGAGGCTTCATTTAAAAAGTAACATCATCCGTCCATCCACATCCCTTCTGGGTGCTGGTTTCTTCTTTGTGGCGAAGAAGGACAAGTCTCTTCGACCTTGTATTGATTACTGGGGCCTTAATCAAATTACAATTAAAAACAAATACCCTCTTCCACTCATCGATTCAGTTTATGAGCAACTTTGAGAAGCAACTGTATTTTCTAAATTGGATCTCAGGAATGCATATCACCTCGTACGTATGCGCCAAGGAGATGAATGGAAGACTGCCTTCAAGACACCCATGGGCCATTTTGAGTGGCGACCTGTTGCTGCCTGAGGAGGACTGATTCTGGTGGGCGACACTGGAATGGGTACGTAAGGGAGCTCTTTCTTTGATCCTTATAGCATCCAACTGTCTGCAGAAAACGTGGTTTCCAGAGCTGATTTCAATGCTATCTGGGATACCATGGCATTTGCCTTCTCATAGGGACCTTCTGACTCAGGCGCATGGTCAACTCCTTCACCCGCGTCCGGAGTTGTGGCAACTTTCAGCCTGGCCTTTGAAAGAGTCTGGCTAAAAGCCTAGAGCTTTGGTTGCTTTGTCCCAAGACAAAAAAATAATTCTCAGAGGGTTTACAAGGGCCTGTGAGGTTACCCTGTGCCTGGCTTGGGTTTTTTACCTCCATTTGCCATATTTATGCCCAGTGGAAACATTGTATTGTTGTCTACATGTGGCATTTTTTCTCCTCTTAGCATATGCTTTCTACAGAAAGCAGCTGGGAGATACCTGTCTTTAAGACGGATGCTCTCACACACACTTTGCCGAGCATTTCAAGGGCGTGAATGGATTACGTTCCCATAGCAAGTATGTTGCACCGAGAGAACATGACTGAAAGGGAACTGAAAGTTATGCACCATAACTCATGTTCCCTGAAGGAAGGGAACGAGGTGCAACATAACTGGCCCTTTTCAATGCTGGAAGCTCGGTGAAGTGCAATTGTTGAGGAAGATGGAGGGTCGCTCACCGCCTAAATACCCAGAGGGCGGGGCCTCTGGAGCGGCGGTGACGCACCTGCCGTAAAGGCGTGAGTATATTCCTTCAGGTAATCGCGCGGGGGTGCAATTCCCATAGCAAATATGTTGCACCTCGTTCCCTTCCTTAAGGGAACATGAGTTATGGTGCATAACTTTCAGTTTTCCACAGCTTCCATTCTGTCTCACCCGGACACCCACTGCCAGTTCGTGGTGGAGGTGGACGCCTCCGTATCCGGGGTGGGTGCTGTTCTTTCCCAGAGGTCAGTGGAGGACAACAAGCTTCATCCCTGTGCTTTCTTTTCTCGACGCCTCTCACCTGCTGAAAGTAACTATGATGTTGGGGATAGGGAGCTGCTGGCCATTAATATGGCATTGGTGAAATGGCGTCACTGGCTGGAGGGTGCTGAGACTCCGTTTGTGGTTCTTACTGACAATAAAATTCTGGCGTACCGGCAAAACGCTAAAAGACTTGATGTTCGACAGGCTCGTTGGTCGCTGTTCTTTGCCAGATTCAATTTTTCTGTCTTGTATATTTCAGGGACATGCAACGTGAACCCGGACGCCCTCTCACGGCAGTTTGCTACGGCGGATGACCTCGACATCCCTACTAACGTCCTTCCCCCATCCTGCACGGTGGGCGTCTTGACGTTGGAGATAGACAAGGTGATTTGGGACGCACAGCAGACTGAACCCGACCCGGGTTCTGGCCCCAGGGATAAGAGATTTGTTCCCCCAACTGCCATCAGTAAGGTGCTCCACTGGGTGCATTCTGCCAAGTTTTCTTGTCACCCAGGTGTCCGTCGGATGTTGTAGCTCGTCAGGACCCATTTTTGGTGGTCCAACTTGGAGAAGGATGTCAGGGACTTCATCGTCGCCTGTCCCACCTGTGCGCGGAGCAAGCATAGCAACCAACCTCCAGCGGGACTGTTATTGGCTCTTCCCGTTCCCAGCCGGCCCTGGTCACACATCGCCCTCGATTTCGTCACCGGTTTGCCCATTTCCAATGGTAATACCGCTATTTGCACGATTGTTGATAGTTTTTCTAAGTCCGCTCACTTCATCCCTCTGTCGAAGCTTCCCTCTGCATTGGACATAGCCCTCCTGATGACGATGCATGTTTTTTGCCTCCACGGCATCCCTGTGGACATTGTTTCTGACAGAGGCCCCAAATTTGTTTCTCAGGTCTGGAGGGGTTTCTGTCAGGCAATCGGTGCCTATGCCAGCCTGTCCTCGGGATACCACCCTCAGTCGAATGGCCAGACTGAGAGGTGCAACCAGGAACTGGAGGCCATGCTGAGATGTGTCACTGTCAACAACCCTTCTTCTTGGTCTCAACAGTTGACATGGGTCGAGTACGCCCACAACTCCCAGGTGTCCGCTGCCACTGGAAAGTCCCCGTTCGAAGCCGCACTGTGGTACTCCCCTCCTCTGTTTCCCTCGCAGGAGGTTGATGTTGGAGTTCCCTCTGTCAACCTGCACATCAGGCGTTGCAGGAGGACCTGGCGTGTCACCAAGCAGGCCCTTTCCAGGTTGGTGGAACAGAACAGGCGTTTTGCTGACAAGCATTGGAGAGAGGCACCCACCTATCACGTCGGACAGAGGGTGTGGTAGTCTACCAAAGACATCATGCTCAGGGACACTCCACACAAGCTGGCCCTACGGTTCATTGGTCCCTTCCCCGTGGTCAAGATCATCAATAGGTCTGCTGTGCGTCTGCAACTCCCGGCTTCCATGAAATTGCACCCTACGTTTCACGTCTCCCTCCTGAAACCTGTGTCTACTAGTCCCTTGCACCCTCCTGCCGACCTCACACCACCACCACCCCCCCACCCCACCTGATCGACGACGACCCTGTGTTCACGGTTCGACGCCTCCTGGATGTGAGACATCGGGCCGTGGTTGGCAATATTTGGTGGATTGGGAGGGCTACGGCCCTGAGGAACGTTCATGGGTTCCCAGGTCGCAGATCCTTGACCCCTCTCTCATTACTGACTTTTTTAGGGTCCACCCTGAAAGGAGACTGAGACCGCCGAGAGGCGGTTCTTGAAGGGGGTCGGGGCTCTGTAGGATTTCTGGTTTCTCCATGTTTTGTCTCTCCCTCTCTCTCCATAGCACACTTCTAATTATCCTGATGAGACCCACCTGTTGCTACCTGAGGAGGACTGATTCTGGTGGCCTACTTAAGCAGCAGCTAGACACCTCTTCAGTGCTGGGACAACTTCTGCCTTTGGGACCTCCATGTCCTGCTCCTCTGAAGTCTTTCCACGGTCTTCCTCTTGCACTCTCAGGTGCACCTGCAGATAACATCAATAGTCCAGTCTCATCAGCTATTCAACAAATGCTGGATCTACCTGTTCCTCTCTCCACCGCTCCTCACCTATTCTCAACACCACACCAAGAACCAGGACCACTCCTCTCCTTTGATTCATCCATCTGGGCCTCCACAACGGAACTGTTTGCCCACTTAATTTGTGACGCTTTATGGTCTGAGACTTTTCTGCATCATTCATATTACTGTCATTATTTTCAGTTCTCAGACTACCTGGAATCACTGAATCTTATCAACACATCTGGATCTGCCCATCACTGCAACTTTCAATGTTTTTGGGTTCTGAATGATCGTGTCTTCATCAATGTTTCTCATGGTTCAATTATGGGTGCAAAATGTCACACTGTTAACTCCTGTAATTACACATCAGTGACAAAGAAGTCAAGTAAATGTCTGATATTAATGTTGATATTGATCTCAGGGATTCAGCCCAACCCAACCCCTACAGTACTCCCAGTGAGTTTAAAAATAATTCAGGTCTCCATTTCCTGCATGTAAATGCTCGTACCCTTCTAAAAAAACTTGATGAATTGAAAATCCTAATCAGTTCTTCTGGGGCAGATGTGATCGTTATCTCTGAAACGTGGCTCAACAAATCTGTTTTGAAAAATGACCTGGCAATCAATGAATTTAAGATCTATCGTTGTGATCGTAATAAAA
Organism: Garcialebias charrua; assembly: GCA_038048925.1. Classification (NCBI taxonomy): domain Eukaryota; kingdom Metazoa; phylum Chordata; class Actinopteri; order Cyprinodontiformes; family Rivulidae; genus Garcialebias; species Garcialebias charrua. The sequence goes on along the minus strand of JBBPBX010011438.1, from coordinate 4,720 downwards.
GGGGAGGTGGAGTCACTATTTACACCAGAGACTCCTTGGCTGCCAGGATTGCGTCTAAAAAAACAATTGCAAACCAGTTTGAGGCTTTAGCTGTGAACATCAGTTTGAAGGGAGGTCAGATCTTAACTGTTGTAGTTTATCGTCCCCCCTCCGCAACACCTGAAGCTTTGTCCTCCCTGACTGAATTCATAGGAAGACCAAAGAGGAGATATATGGATGCAGTTAGAGAGGACATGGAGGTAGTTGGAGTGAGGACAGAGGATGCAGAGGACAGAGTGAGGTGGAGGAGGATGACTCGCTGTGGCGACCCCTGAAAAGGGAAAAGCCGAAAGAAGAAGAAGAAGAAGAAGACTGAATTCATAGGAAATTTAAAACACAATGAGATTGTTATGGTAGGAGATTTCAACATTGATTGGAATAAGTTGACCCCACTCTGTGATAAATTCAAGGAATGTTGCCTATCTCTCAATCTAACACAACTTATCGATTCTCCCACCAGACCAAACAAAAAATGTCCTAAAAAATCTTCCACCTTAGATCTGTTTTTCACAAATGCACCTCATAAATTTCCTGGTACAGGTGTATTTGCTAACATTTTGAGTGATCATTCCGTAATAGCAGCTCTTAGATCTACTAAACTTCCACTTGCTAAGCCCAGAATAATTCAAAAAAGGGATTTGAAACGTTTCTGTGAACAGTCATTCCTTTGGGATCTATCCCACTTTGATTGGCAACGTATTCTACTAATCAACGACGTGAACACCACTTGGAACTATTTTCATAATAGTTTCATTTTCTTTGTAAACAAACACGCTCCTTTCCGGCAGTTCAGGATAAAGGGCCGTGACAGCCCCTGGTTTACTCCTGAACTAGCTAGCCTCCTGCACAGGAGAGATCATCTTTGGGCCGCAGCAAGAAAATCAGACTCAGACTCTGATTGGTTGAAATTTCGACAGCTGAGGAATAAATGCACAACTGCCATCAAAGCTGCAAAACGTAATTACTTCTTATCTCAGACCTCCAAAAATCTAAACGACCCTAAAAAATTCTGGAAAACCATCAATTCTCTCTCAGGCACCCCGCAATCATCTGACCTCCCATCACAACTTCTTGTTGACTCTGTTCCTGTGTCAAATAAGCACGAGATCCTGAACTGTTTCAACAAACATTTTGTTGCTTCTAGTTCATTATTTGATACAGTTACAAATGGAAAATCAACCACTTCATCTAATAACCAAACTTCTACAAATCAAATCCCTCCTACAAGTCAATCCTCAGTTAATCACACCTTCTCTTTTTCTCCGTTCTCAGTTAGTGAGGTAAATAAACTGTTAAAAGATCTTGATCCTAAAAAATCTGCAGGTCCAGATGAACTTCCACCTTATTTCTTAAGGCTGGCTGCTCATATCATCACAGTCCCTGTGACCCACATCTTTAATCTGTCCATAAGCCAAAACACCATTCCGGATGCTTGGAAAACAGCCTTTGTTCTTCCTTTGCTGAAGGGAGGTGATCCTACCTCACTGAACAATTATCGACCGATCTCTAAACTCTGCATTTTAGCCAAGGTTCTAGAAAAACTGATAAACTCTCAAATCAAAAAGTATTTTGACTCGTTTACCATCTTACCTCTCCATCAATCTGGTTTCAGGAAAAAACATAGCACAACAACTGCTTCTCTGAAGGTTCTTAATGATGTTGTTGAAGCATTGGATGCTAAGGATTACTGTGCTGCACTTTTCTTAGACCTGTCTAAAGCTTTTGACACTGTGGATCATAACATCCTGTGTCATAAGCTCTCAGAAATCGGTTTCTCTGATCACACCATCGGTTGGTTTTCTAATTATCTTTCCAATCGGAGGCAATGTGTTCAACATAACGGTACTTCTTCCAGCTATTTAACAGTTAAAAATGGTGTACCACAAGGCTCAGTTTTAGGACCAACCCTCTTTACAATCTACATAGCTAATGTAGGTCAGAGCATCCCTGATGCATCCTTACATTTCTATGCTGATGATACAGTTGTTTATTGCCGAGCTAAAACAGTAGCTAAGGCTTTCCAGTTACTGCAATCCGCTTTTGACATCATCCAGTCAGATTTGTTCCGTCTCAAACTTGTCCTAAATGCTGATAAAACAAAAGGGATGTTTTTTTCAAGTAGGAAGTCGGTCCCAGCAGATCTTCCTCTGATTTTATCCTCAAATGGTGTCCCTATTGAGTTTGTTGATTCCTATAAATATCTGGGTATCCTGGTCGATTCACATCTCTCTTTTAAACTCCACGTGGAAAACCTAGTGAAGAAACTGAAAGTTAAACTGGGTTTCTTTTTCAGAAACAGATCATGTCTAACACTGAATGCTAGGAAACGCCTTGTATCTGTGACTTTCCTTCCCTCCATTGATTACGGTGACATTCTCTACATGAATGCTCCTACAAGCACCCTGCAGATGTTGGATGTTGTCTATCATGGTGCACTAAGATTCATAACTGGCTGTGATTATCGTACCCACCACTGCACCTTGTATTCACTGGTTAATTGGACATCATTAACTTCACATAGACTCTTCCACTAGTACATTTTCATCTTTAAATCACTTCTTGGTCTGCTGCCCTCATACATTTCCTCCTACATGTCTTGGCGTGAGTGCAGCTACAGTGTGCGCTCTCAGGACATGATCACCTGCAGTGTTCCGTCAGTGAGGACTGAACTTGGAAAAAGGGCCTTCTCCTACTCCGCTCCTGCTTCCTGGAATATCTTACAAAAAGATCTGAAGCTCTCGACCTTGACCTCTCTAAATGGTTTTCAGAATCTGTTGGAATCCTGGCAAAAACCAATGCAGATTTGTTCCTGTCTTTGATTTTGTACATCTACCTTATAATGTTTTTGCTTGTTTTTGCTACTTTTTCTTTTGTTATTGTTTAATGTATTTGTATCATTGATGTTCATAATTCTTTAGTTTGTAGCAGGTCACTTTCGTAAATGAGCCCTCGAGGCTCAATAAGATTTACCTGACTAAATAAAGGTTGAATGAATGAATGAATCTAAGACAACAAGTAAGACAATTCTGATTACTTCAAGATTCAAACATCAAGCCTCCAAGATTGGATACTCACCTCTACTCCGTTCTCTTACAGCTCCAGGCTTCCACCTTCACCTGTAAATAAAGAACACTTGTTTTTGTATTCCTGGTTGTTGTGTATTCCTTCTCGGTCTGCCACTTTGGGGTCGTACAAACGCCACCATGATAAAATGGAGGCAAATTGTCAACAAAAATAAATAAAAAGCAAAAGGTTCTGTAGTGTGAAGCAGTAAAGTCGAATAAAAAGTATACTGATAATTTAGTAAGATCAAACAAACCCAGTAAACCTGATATTACATTTAGATTAGCTTTTCAAAATAAACGTAGGTGTCCAAATCCTAAAACACATCAGAAGGTGATCTATAGTTACTTGAACTGCTCCAACATTCACACAAACACCTCAGTTTGTTTCAAAAATATAGAAACTGAAGCAGCAGAGGCTTTATTGCACCCATATATTCAGCTCAGAATGCAAATGTTATCTGGCAGAAAATGTGCACATTTTGTAAAAACACTAAGGTTCTGGCTGCAAAACCAGGCCCAAATCATCATTAGTCCACCAGCGTGCTGGACAGATGGTATAAGGTTTTGTGCTGAGAAGCCACCCGTCCGGCTGCTGCCATCTCAAGGTCTGGTGAGACTGATAAAAAGAAGCCCTGTCGTGGTCATCACCAACAAAAAAGTAAGCACTATCGTTCTCTCCTGCTTCTGCCTGTGGTTCCTCTCCTGCATCTCCTCCACCTGCTTCTTCCTGGTGCTCATGGCCCTCTCTCTCCTCAGCTGCTCTCCATAATGAGCCCGATAATAGGCATCAAAATTGTATATGGGCATCCCATCGGGTCGGTACATGTGTCTGGCTTTGTATTGTTGATGGTAACCTGTGAACCTGCTCGTTGTCTCTTTAGTGGACGGTCTCCCTACGTCAGACTTGTTTAGGATGCCCTGGTCATACGTCCTCTTGCTGATGTTGCGCCGAACGGTGTAAGCGGGGCTGATCTCAGAGGAGCGGTGGTTGGCCTCTTGGCTGCCCGCATTCTTGTCAGGGTGGTAGATGAAGGATTGCTTGTAGTACGCCATCTTGATCTGAGACTGTGTGGCACTAGGGGACTAGGGGTCGTTTTATTTCTCCTGCTGTAGCCTCTGGTTGTTGTTGACCCTCTCAAATTGTGAGGAAGTCTCAGTTCACCACTCAGCTTCTCTGACCCGGTGCTCGTCAGGATGAAGAGGGCAATGCAGAAGGTTCTGAGCTGCTGGACGGACCTGAAGGTATCTGAGTGGATACAAACACATCCATCACCTAAAAAAAGACTCAAAATAGAGTAAAAATTACTTGTAATACAGACTTCAGAGTAAAATGTTCGAACAGCATATACAATATATTAAGATTAATGTGTTGCTTTGGGGTGTAAATTCTTATACTTAATGTATGGATTACAGGTATATTTGTTTATGCAGACACACAAAACTCACATAAATTAATGTGTGTATAGATATGTTTGTGTATTTAGAAAATGTACACATACAAAATGTACACACACACACATATACAGTATATATATACTGTATTTATTTTTATATATTTAAGTGTGTGTGTGTATATATACATATACACACACATAATATATATATATATATATATA
>JBBPBX010011437.1:25000-37568 GCA_038048925.1 Garcialebias charrua | reverse complement strand
TATATATATATATATATATATATATATATGTGTGTGTGTATATATGTGTGTGTATGCAGTGTGTAAGCATATATACACACACACTTTTGTTTAATCAATCAACATTTTCAATAGAAGTTATAGATAAGCAAACTGAAATTAGCATTTTGAATTGCTGTTTACCCCAAAATCTAAATTAAAACTATGACATATTTATTCTGGATGTATTATAGGTACGTGAAGGTAATAGGTACGAGATAAATGTAAATGTCTAATAATTATGCCTCTCTCATTATTTTATTATTATTATTATATATTTTTTGGCCTGCAAGAGGACCCCTGCTGGTCCATTACTGTAACGCACCATGTTTACACACAATGCCTAGAGAAAGCTAACGTCAGCTAGCTTGTATTTACAAGTTTTGCTCATTTTATCGCAGTATACAGTATTGTCCATAAACTTTGATACATACTTGGTAAACTGAAGAAAGTACAGCACGTTCCAAATCTGCGTCCGACACGTTGTTGTGTCTTTACAAGTTGTGCTCCTTACAAAACTTTCTGACACTCATTACCGAGTTGTGGAGCTCCATGGCGACGCAAAACATTACTGATTTCAGAGTGTGGTTTTCCTCTCTCAGAAAGTTCGATAATCAATTCAGAAAACGGTTCAAGTGCAGCCATTGCCTATTATTTAGGAATGGTTTGTTTTTATGCCGTCTTTCTTCTCCGCTGTTATTCTTTGGCGACTTCCGGTACGTCATTTCCGGTATCGCTACAAATTAAAACAACAACTGTACTTACGCAAAAACCAAATCGCACCCTTTTTTTATATTTGCAATTTCTGTTTTTCTAATTTCGTTTTAAAAACGAAATAACGAAAAAACCGTTTAAAAACCGTTTTTGTAATTTCGTTTTAAAACGAAAAACCAAATAACCAAAGCTTGTTTGGTTATTTGGTTTTTATTTTGAAACGGAATAACGAAAGAACGAACCATACACGGATTCTTAAGATGTGATGGTGTTGTGGCTTATTTGGCCAAAACTTGAAAACATCATTGTGCATAGGCTCATGCAATATTGTGAGATGTCTCACTCAGGGTGTGTTGTGATTTTAGTGCAGCTACTACTTCTTCTTCTTTTGGCTTTTCCCTTTTCAGGGGTCGCCACAGCGAGTCATCCTCCTCCACCTCACTCTGTCCTCTGCATCCTCTGTCCTCACTCCAACTACCTTCATGTCCTCTCTAACTGCATCCATATATCTCCTCTTTGGCCTTCCTCTGTGTCTTTTTCCTGGCAGCTGCATTTCTAACATCCTTCTACCAATATACCCACTGTCCCTCCTCTGGACATGTCCAAACCATCTCAGTCTGGCCTCCCTAACTTTATCTCCCAGTTGTTCAACATGTGCTGTACCTCTGATGATCTCATTCCTGATCTTATCCATCCTTGTCACTCCTAAGGAGAACCTCAGCATCTTCATTTCTGCTACTTCCAGTTCTTTCTCCTGTCTTTTTGTCAATGACACTGTCTCCAGACCATACAACATAGCTGGTCTCACCACTGTCTTGTAAACTTTTCCTTTAATGCAGCTACTACCGTATAAAATTTAGGTCAGTATCAGGTCTTTTTTTTTCTTTTTTTTTTCAAATCAGCCATCAGGGAGGACAAGTCAATGTATATTTTGTCAAACTGTAAATACTGGTCTGATGGCAGGCTGGCTTTCTTGGACTGTGAGGTCTCAGTTTCTGATGGAGGACATTTGCAAACTGAGGTGTACCGCAAATCCACTCACACAGACCAGTATTTACAGTTTGACTCCCATCACCCTCTGGAATACATGTTAGGAGTCATCAGGACTCTGTACTACATAGCAGACAGCGTCCCCACTAACTCAGGAGCCAGATAGAAGGAGAAATCCCACACAAGACAGGCTCTAGAGAAATGTGGATATCCTAACTGGGCCTTCCTGAAAGCAGAGAAGAAACCCAAACATGACTCCAGCCAGCCACCAGGTGAAAAGGAGGAACCCAGACCAGTGGTTGTTCCATATGTTGTGGGAGTTTCAGAGAAATTTAGATGTTTATTTTCTAAACATAACATCCCAGGTCGGGGATGAGGTCCTGCCCCAAGTGGAGGAGTTTAAGTATCTCGGGGTCTTGTTCACGAATGAGGGAAAACTGGAGCGTGAGATCGATAGGCGGATAGGTGCAGCATCCGCAGTGAAGCGGGCGCTGTACCGGTCTGTCGTGGTGAAGAGAGAGCTGAGTCGAAAGGCAAAGCTCTCAATTTACCGATCGATCTACGTTCCCACCCTCATCTATGGTCATGAGCTTTGGGTTGTGACCGAAAGAACGAGATCTCGGATACAAGCGGCTGAAATGAGTTTTCTCCGCAGGGTGTCTGGACTCTCCCTTAGAGATAGGGTGAGAAGCTCAGTCATCCGGGAGGGACTCGGAGTAGAGCCGCTGCTTCTCCACATCGAGAGGAGCCAGTTGAGGTGGCTCGGGCATCTGGTTAGGATGCCTCCTGGACGCCTCCCTGGTGAGGTGTTCCGGGCATGTCCCACCGGGAGGAGACCCAGAGGAAGACCCAGGACACGCTGGAGGGACTATGTTTCTCGGCTGGCCTGGGAACGCCTTGGGATTCCCCCAGAGGAGCTGCTCCATGTGGCTGGGGAGAGGGAAGTCTGGGCCTCCCTACTTAGGCTGCTATTCCCGCGACCCGACCCCGGATAAGCGGACAAAAATGGATGGATGGATGGAAAACATCCCAGTGGCTTTTAAACCCCAAAATACATTATGGTTAAGACTGGTTCATCCCAAAGATTCAGTCCCCCGGCACAAACCAAGTACCTGTATTGTGTATGCTGTTCAGTGTCAGGATGGCTGTGAGCAGTCTTACATCAAGGAAACTAAACAGCCACTGGCCAAACTGATGGCCCAGCACAGAAGATCAACATAATCAGGCCAGGACTCTGTGGTTTACACTCATCTCCAGGCCAGCGGTCACTCGTTCAGGGATGAAGATGTTCACATCCTTGATAGCGTGGAACATTGGTTTGAGAGAGGAGTAAAGGGCGGCCGTGGTGTAGTGGTAATGGCAGTCGACCCCCGATCGGAAGGTTGGAGGTTCGAATCCCGCATCCGCCCACCATGTGTCGTTGTGTCCCTGGGCAAGACACTTAACCCTAAATTGCTCCTGGTAGGTCTGGATGGCGCCTTGCAAGGCAGGCTACCACTACCGGTGTATGAATGTCTGAATGAATGGGTGGATGGTTGGTATTGTAAAGCGCTTTGGGTCTCCTCACAGGGGGCTGGAAAGCGCTATATAAATAAGCTCCATTTACCATTTACCATAAAGGAAGCCATCTTTGTGAAAATAAACCGCCCATCACTAAACAGAGGTGAAGGCCTCTGTATTCAACTGTCCCCCTCTGGTAAGATCTGGATGAAGTGATAGAGTATTCCCAGGGAGGAGAGAGTGGTGATCGGAGCAGGCCTGAATGGATGTGTTGGTGAAGGAAACAAAGGGGGATCAGGAAGTGATGGGTAGGTGTCAAGGAAAGAAACCAGAAAGGACAGGTGGTGGTGGATTTTGCCAAGAGAATGGAAATGGCAGTAGTCATCACTTGTTTCCAAAAGAGGCTAGAACATAGAGTGACCTACAGTATAAGAGTGGAGGAAGGAGTACACAGGTAGACTATGTTCTGCGTATAAGAGGAAACTGGAGGTTATGCACCATAACCAATGTTCCCTGAAGGAAGGGAACAAGGTGCAACAGATAGTATGGGAATTGCGCCCCCGCGTGGTTCACCTGAAGCATTACAATCACGCCTTTTTAGGCAAGTGAGCGTCAGCGTCACCAGGGGGCCACGCCCCCCTGGGATAAAAGACGATGCACGCCTCACGTTCGACCTCTGCACGCACTTCACCGAGCTTGGGCATTGGAGGGGCCAACATGTGTTGCACCTTGTTCCCTTCCTTCAGGGAACATTGGTTCAACAGATAGTATGGGAACTTACAATCATGCACTGAAAATGCATGCTTTTGCGAACTTTAGCCTAAACAGACAGGCGTTAACACATTCAATCCTCCTTTGTGGAGAGTACAGCCTGTGTGACATCAGGTGTTGTAACGTCCAGGCTGTAGTGTTTAATAAACGTGTTAGGAGATGCCCAATTAGCAGCTGCACAGGTGTCTGCTACTGAAACACCTCTAAATAGGGCCCAGGAAGTGGCTAGGCCTCGAGTTGAGTGAGCATGTACCCCACTGGGTACTTGTTGACCTTTTTTGCTATATGCTCTAGAAACGGCCTCTGTCACCCAGTGGGAGAGGCACTTTTTTGACAAGGCTCTGCCTGCCACAGGCTTAGCAAAGCATATGAACAACTGGTTTGTTTTTTGCCAACTGCTGGTTCTTTCCATGCAAGTGCTCTGGGCACGCACAGGGCAGAGCGCATTGAAAAGCCTCTGTTCTGCATTCAGAACAGGAGGAAGAGGAGGAAAGGCTGACAGTTCAAAGCCCAGACTTTTGTAGTTTAAAGTTGGGACTTTAGGCATATTTGCGGGGTTTGGGCGTAGGGTGACCTTTGACCCATTCTGAGCAAACTGAGTGCACAGGTGATGCACTGATAGTGCATGCAGGTCACCCACACGCTTCGCCTAACACAGAGCTAAGAGCAGGGCAGTCTTGTAAGACAGCAAATCAATCTTAAAGACCGTGTACAGTGAAATTAAATGTGTGTTTTTAGTTTGTCACATGGCATAAATATGTGTTATTAATCACCCATTTAAATCTGACTGATTAAAAACATTGTTTACCTTATAAAATTAAGTCTCAAAAATCATGAAAAAACATGATTTTGCCTTGCCCTGGAACGCTGGGGGCGTGTCAGTGCGTGGGCGTGGTTTCAGCGCAGCTGCGCTCGTGTCCTGCCCCTGCCCTGAGCTGACTGTGTGGAGAGGCAGGCAGCAGAGATCCAGTAAACCTGCTCTGTTTTTATCCGAGTTCTGTCTGTAACAGCAGCTACTTTTTCCAAGAGTTACGCTGTTTTTGTAAATAGTTTTCTTGTGTGTTTTTAATCTGGAATGAATAAAAAAAAAAAAAAGAGTTGTACCATGCGGGATTTGAACCCGTGGGGTTTGGGACGGAAGGCAAGCGCTTTATCCATTGACCTATCCAGGCATTACAGATACTCGGTATAAAACCACGCGGTATAAAAACATGTTATGATTTGTACGGGTGCCCTGACCATTGCGACATCCAGGGAAGATGCACGAACGAGGCATAATTGATTAGCTAGCTAACAATGAACAAAATATCTATGCTATTGCTATCTGATGCTATCTGCGATTCGCGAGTGAACGGCTCCACCGAGGCGAATTTATACGGCTGGAGCTGCAGGGGGTGGGGCTATACTAATGAGGACCGCGTGACGAAACGCGGTCACATTTAAAACACGCCTAAAAAATCCTGAAATAGAAATATGTTTATACACAGTTTGCTCTATAACTCCAAAATTAATTGAGCTACAATTTTGAGACTTTTTACTCATTTACAAGATTACAATTATGACATTTATAATGTTTATTGAAGAAAATGTTGAAATTCACTTTACACAGTCTTTAATGCTCTGCAAGGGCTCAAATGGTGGTCCGCAGAGGGTGTCCAACACAAGAGTCAGGTCCCACTGTGGGGCTAAAACTCTGCTTGGAGGCCTGTTTCTCAACACACCCTTCATGAACTAGATCATGAGAGGGTGGGCACCAGGTGATTTACCCTCCCTCCCTCCATACCTCATGGCACGCTGAAACAACGGATAAAAAGACTTTAATAGTGGAAAAGGAGCGGCCCTTCTCCAGCAGGTCTTGTAGAAAAGTGAGAAGCTGGGCTATATTACAGGAATATGGAATAATATTCCTTTCTAGACACCAGACCTCAAAAACACGCCATTTACGTGCATAAAGCATTTGTGTTGTCTCTGCACGTGCACCCTGTATTGTGTTTACCACATTCATGGGTAGGCCAGAGGCTAACAGCCGGTTCCTTTCAGGGGCCAGACCCATAACTGCCAGAGGCCCGGACGAGGGTACCATACTTGCCCGTGGGCTTGTGACAGAAGGTCTCTGTGTGCAGGCAGCTGCCATGGTGTTCCTGCTAGCACTGAGATCACTTCTGCAAATCAGGCCTTTTTTGGCCACTTTGGAGCGACCAGGATCAGTGAGAGGGCCCCCTTGCGCACACGCTCCAGTGTCGCCTGTATCAGAGCAACAGGTGCGAATGCGTAATAAAGCCTTGTTGCTGGCCAATCGTGCACAAATGCGTCCAGCCCCAGTGTTGAGTTCATGTCTAGTATTGAGTGAAACATAACAAGGTGGACGTTTTCCTTGGATGCGAAGAGATCTATGTCTGCTTTCCCGTACCGTGTCCAGATCTGGTCCACAATACGGAGGTGAAGACACCACTCTGAGGGGAGGGGCACGCCTCTTGAGAGAGCGTCTGCCCCGTAGTTCAGTTTCCCCAACAGGTGTGTTGCTCTGAGTGACAGCACCCGTGAGTTGTACCATGTTAGCAGTTTCTGGGTCAGCAACAGGAGGGGTGAGGAGCGAGTTCCCTCTTCTCTATTGATGTACGCGATCACGCACCTGTTGTCTGATCTTATCAAAACATGTTGACGTGTGATCAGACCTCTCCTGTGGAATGTTTCAATGACAGGAACACAGCCATCAGCTCCAGCTGATTGATGTGGAGCTGGGTCTCCTGCTGGGACCATACACCTCTTGTGTGTTGGTTTCGGCAAAGATCCCCCAACCCAGACTTTGAGGCGTCTGTCGTCATCAGGGTCCGAGATAACACTCTGTCTAGTGGAACACCCCTGTTGAGTGATGTAGTGTTCCTCCATGGCTGTAGGGCTTCCAGGCAGTCTGAGTTGACTTTCATCCCTCTCATTTGTTGCTAGGGGGGGCAAGCTTCTGCTGCCTGTAGAACCAAATCAGAAAAGGGCACATTTTTAATAAGCCCTGATGAATTGAGACAATTCTTGCTGCCATGAGACCCAAAAGACGTTGACAAAGTCTGTGTGTCACAGTCTTCTCTAGTTGGAACCTGACCAAGCATTGCTGGATGTCTGATATTCGCTTTTCTGACAGTCTTGCTCTATACGGAACAGAGTTCAGCTCCAATCCTAGGAAAACAAGGTCATGGGATGGGGACAGCTGACTTTTTTCGGGGTTTATCACAAAACTTAGGGATTGTAGGTGTGACATGACTCGAGCTGTGTGTATTCTTGCTTGCTCCTGGGAGCTCGCTAAGATTAAAAGGTTGTTTATAAGACTGAGCTGAATACAGCAGCTCAGACTGGGAAGTATTTTGGATGAAAGACGAAACGTTTCTACAATTTCTTTGCTTTGTTTTGTTTTGTTTTTTGAATGTCCAGAGGACCAGACTTAGCTTTTTTAGATTAAAAGGTTGTCCAAATAGTCCAGAACTCTGATGCCCTGGCTCCTCATGGGAGCTAGGGTAGCTTCAAGACATTTCGTAAACACCCTCGGGGCTAACGAAAGGCCGAAAGGCTGGACTTGATATTTGTATGTGGCGTTCTTGAATGCAAAACGGTAAAGCTGCGGTGTCGCAGTGTCAACATTTTGAATTTGAATGATCCCAGTCGTCTGTTCAAAAGTCTCAAATCCAGAATCGGTCTAAGGCCACCCCCTTTCTTCAGAACCACAAAGTATTTGCTGTAATAGCCTTTGTTTTCCTCCTGAGGAGGAACAGCTCTGACTGCTCCTTTCTGCAGCAGCGAGCGTATTTCTTTAAATCACTTCTCGGTCTGCTGCCCTCATACATCTCCTCCTACATGTCTTTACGTGAGTGCAGCCACAGTGTGCGCTCTCAGGACATCATCACCTGCAGTGTTCCGTCAGTGAGGACTGAACTTGGAAAAAGGGCCTTCTCCTACTCTGCTCCTGCTTCCTGGAATATCTTACAAAAAGATTTGAAGCTCTCGGCCCTGACCTCCCTAAATGGTTTTAAAAATCTTTTGGAAACCTGGCAAAAACCATTGCAGATATGTTCCTGTTTTTGATTTTGTACATCTACCTTGTGGTGTTTTGCTAGTTTTGATACTTTGCATTTCACTTTCTATTTCTCTCCTGTTTTTTTTTTTTTTTTTGTTGTTGCTGTTTAAGGAAATTCTACCATTGCTGTTCATCATTCTTTAGTTTGTAGCAGGTCACTTTTGTAAATGAGCCCTTGAGGCTCAATGGCCCTCATGCACGAACCGTTCGTACGCACAGATTTGTTCTTAAACTGTGCGTACAAGTGATTTAGGATCATTTGTGGCATTCAACAATGTTTTCGTATCCTAGGATTTTTCTCAGATACGAACAAAATTTACGAGTGGTCCGGACCTGTCGTATATTTTACGAGCAGTCGGTCCGCTGTTATCCAGATGGATTTCCTTCACTAATAACTTCATATTTCGTTATTTAGAAAATATTTTGGGTTTAAAAAAATCACGCACCATAATTATTCTTGACAATAGGTTATTCTGTTTGAATTAGAATTATAATTTTAAGTTTAATTTGTCTGGTGTGTCGCGCAGGCCGTGCGCTCCCCTTGGTCATCAAAGCCGCTCCTCATATTAACACCCAGGTACATAAAATCCCCATACACCGCCGCAGAACAAGTACGAATTAAGACTGATCTTGTGCCAAACACCATCGGAGCAATTGATTATTATATCTGATTCGAAATATAACCTGCAGAATGTAGTTGCGCCCTGACCAGGAGGTGCGCACCGACCAGGAGGTGCGCCCTGACCAGGAGGTGCGCACTGACCAGGAGGTGCGCACCGACCAGGAGGTGCGCCCTGACCAGGAGGTGCGCACCGACCAGGAGGTGCGCACCGACCAGGAGGTGCGCCCTGACCAGGAGGTGCGCACTGACCAGGAGGTGCGCCTGACCAGGAGGTGCGCACTGACCAGGAGGTGCGCACTGACCAGGAGGTGCGCACTGACCAGGAGGTGCGCACCAGGAGGTGCGCACTGACCAGGAGGTGCGCACTGACCAGGAGGTGCGCACCGACCAGGAGGTGCGCCCTGACCAGGAGGTGCGCACTGACCAGGAGGTGCGCACTGACCAGGAGGTGCGCACTGACCAGGAGGTGCGCACTGACCAGGAGGTGCGCACCGACCAGGAGGTGCGCCCTGACCAGGAGGTGCGCACCGACCAGGAGGTGCGCACTGACCAGGAGGTGCGCACTGACCAGGAGGTGCGCCCTGACCAGGAGGTGCGCCCTGACCAGGAGGTGCGCCCTGACCAGGAGGTGCGCACTGACCAGGAGGTGCGCACTGACCAGGAGGTGCGCGCATCATTTGTGCTGCAAAACATGTTGGCACGCATCTTGCAGCGTGGCATTTATTGTCCACCATCTCCTGACCACCTCCTGTCCGTGCTGCGGCGAGATGTTTGTTTGAAGCCATTTTCAGATCAAACCATTTATTCTTGATTTCTGATACTGTACGACCCACGGGAGACAAAACATATGCACTACAATATTAATATGATGTTAACTGTAGTTTCGAGACAATTTAAAATGCTTCTGTTGAAAAACACATCCGACACTTGCGGGGGGTGGGGTAGCGGTGCGCCACAGCTCTTCTGAATAAGTGAAACTGTAACACAGTACACTAAAATTAAAGGTATTTGACCATCCGACACTTGCGGGGGGTGGGGGGGTAGCCACAGCGCCACTGAGAGCAGATCTCCGAACGCGTGAAGTTCCTCCTTTTACTTCGAGTTTGAATGAATGGACACTTCCTGCTGTCTGAAGGCAGGAAGCGTGGCCTTATATGGTGTTTTGAGGGGTGGAAATTATGTAAATTACCTTCCCGCGAGCACGCGCAGGTGAGTAGAACAGGTGGGATCCATCAACTTTAAGCAGCCCGTTTACACGCTTTTCCTGTGGATAGAAGACTTTGTTGGATCTGACGTGGCATGTTCGTACGAATGCTTCGTACGAACAAAAGTAGGAGAAATTTAGGATAAGAATACGAACATTTTCGTGCATGAGGGCCAATGAGATTTACCTGACTAAATAAAGGTTGAATGAAAATAATTTCCTCTCTTAGAATGGGGGCGCGAGCTGGTGGAAGTGGGATTGCATCAAGGATCGGCTCTGAGCCCCTTCTTGTTTGCTCTAGTGATGGACAGATTAACAAATGAGGTCAGAAAAGAATCCCTGTGGATTACGATGTCTGCAGATGACATTGGGATCCGTGGTGAGAACAGAGAACAGGTGGAAGATAACTTAAAGTGGTGGAGGTATGCACTTGAAAGAAGAGGAATGAAAGTCAGCCATAGTAAGACAAGAGTACATGTATGTGAATGAGAGGGAGGCCGGTGGAACAGTGAGCCTACAAGGAGCAGAGGTCACAAAGGTGCAGGACTTCAAGTGCTTGGGGTCTACTGTCCAGGAAAATGGTATGAGTGGTAAAGAGGTGAAACAGAAAGTCCAGACAGCCAGGAGTGGATGGAGAAATGTTTTGCGACAAAGGGGTGTCAGCAAAAGTCAAAAGGAAAGTTTACAAAAGAGTTGTGAGACTAGCCGTTGTATTGTCTGAAGACAGTGGCATTGACAAACAGATCTGAGACAGAACTGGAAGTAGTATGTTGATGTTTAGGTTCTCTTGGTGAGTAACAATGATGCATATGATTAGGAATGAGATCATCAGAGGCACAACTCAGATTGAACAACTGGGAGATAAAGTTAGAGAGGCCGAACTGAGATGGTTTGGACATGTCCAAAGGAGAGAAAGTGGTTATATTGATAGAAGAATGTTAGAAATGTAGCTGCTAGGAAAAAGACAAAGACGAAGGCCGAAGATAGGAGAAAAATGGATGCAGTTAGAGAGGACATGAAGATAGTTGGAGTGAGGACAGAGAATGCAGAGGACAGAGGGAGATGGAGGAGGATGACTCACTGTGGAGACCCCCTGAAAAGGGAACAGCCATAAGAAAAATACAAATATTTAGATATTTATTTGATATTATTATGCAATGTCTTCTTGATGTTTTTATTTATGTTTTCAAATTTAGTGAATGTGTTGTGTAGTTTTCACATTTCTTACACTTGTCTCTACTCATTTTGCTCCTATTTCTTCCTGAGCGACTTTCTGCCACCTCATTCAAATCACAACTGACTAAAATATTCTCTGATTTGTTCAGAGAAAAAGGTTGAATATCATGTGATACTTGAAGAAAGGTAAAATTAAAGATGTCAATGAGATGAGTTGGTCCTGCGTTTCTTTGGAGGAAGAAAGCCTTTTCAAGTTTGGGCAAAAGCTGAGGTGGCTGAAGAGAGCAAAAAACTTGACAGATACTTCATAGAAGATTACACTCTTGAGCATTTTCCATGTTTTGCTTTGCAATTCAAAGTAAAGTATACATACACAAATGAGACCGTAGAATTGTCATGTTTAAAAACACAACATTAATATGACTTTTTTATCATATGGAGCTCCTGCAAAAGTGCAAGACTGTGGGATGGAGTTGGGTGAATGTTTGAGAACCTAGATACTGTAAGCTGTGGATGGCTTCTAAATCCACTCGTCCACTTCCTGCAGTCATTCTTTTTCCCTTTTTTCTGAACATGTGCAAAGCTCTGACATATGCAGCTTGTTTTGTTTTAGCTTCAAGGGCTGCATTTGTTTCCTATCTGTGCCATGAACTGTATACCAACTTTTCCATCCTGCCTTAAATAATTAATCTCATCTCGAAGCTGTATTGCAAATTATGCACTTTTTGATATAGATATCAAAGGAAGAGTGTATATAGCCTCACTAATACACTAAGGGTGCTTTGAGCTCCAGCCTGCAGGGGTTTGCGGGTGGGGGTGGGGGGGTGTTATGGGGTGATCAGTTTTGTGGTAAGTTAGTCTAAAATAGTTGAAGCAATAAAAAAATTGGATAAATACAATAGTTAAATAATTTCTTCCTTCTCCAGGAATTCCAGCTTTTCTGTTTTCACTATTGTTGATGCACACTGCTACAGTGACAAAATTGTTGCCATGCAAGGAGAGAAAAAAAAAAAAAAAACAGATGTTCATGTTCCACTTGACAGAATAAGAACAACCTCTGGTTTTTAATTGCCTATGCTTTTTCTTGTTTTTTTTTTCTTTTCAGACACAGCATATGTTCGTGTTTTTATCAGTGACGTGAACGATAACAAGCCCAGGTTTGGACAGGCATCCTATGAAGTTGATGTGAACGAGGACGCTGACGTGGGCTTTGCTATTCTTACAGTCAGTGCCAATGATGAGGACGAAGGTAGGTGGCATGAATACAAAAATCTGTACATGTGAATGAATGCATCTATGTGTGTTTTACATTGGACAATATGGAGACACAAGATGTAGGAGTGATGGTGGGGCTAGTGCTATAAATCCATGAGCAAACTCATTTATTCAAAGTGTAATGCCTGACTGCTTCATTTTTCTCCTACTCAAGGGATAAAAAAATCCTCTTAAATTTGACTGCCTTTGCCTAACTCCCTCTTACATTAAATAAATGTTAATGAAACATAAACCC
>JBBPBX010011437.1:0-18995 GCA_038048925.1 Garcialebias charrua | reverse complement strand
TCCATCTTTAGGCCTAGATTTAGGAGCAAAGTGCTGGTTTGGAGAGAGAGAAAAAAAAACAGAAAAAAAAAACATTGTCACTATAAGCCAAATTCCATAAACCATCTAAAAGTGTTAAGAAGTTGGGTTGAGAAGCCAAAGTTGCAGCTTTTTTTTTTTTTCAGATTGAATAAGGGTTGGAGCTTGGTTAAGATTATGGATAAGATTTCTGGATAATGGCATATGCAAGCATATATATGATAAATGGTAAATGGAGCTTATTTATATAGCACTTTCCAGCCCCCTATGAGGGGCCTCAAAGCGCTTTACAATACCAACCATCCACCCATTCATACACACATTCATACACCGGTAGCGGCAGACTACCATTCAAGGCGCCATCTAGTCCTACCGGGAGAAACTCCGGGTTAAGTGTCTTGCCCAGGGACACAACGAGACATGGTGTGGGGAACTGGGATTCGAACCTCAAACCTTCCGTTTGGGGGACGACTGCCATTACCACTTTGTCACGGCCAATTTATGATAGGAAGCACATAGGTAAAGTATGTTAAGGCTTGGGCATAAGGTGGAGTTATGATTTAAGGGAGGTATATTGTCAATATGTATTTAAAAATATATATATTATAACATTGTTAAATGCACATTCCTGTTTTAATAAAGTAGAATACCCTGGGAGATAAAAATAACTTGAAATTGGTACAGTTGGGAATAACAAATGTTCTCTCCAATCGTTTTCTTGTTTTAAGTGCTTGTTATTCCTTGTATGTTTTATTATTTTTTCTTCCATTTGGGTTTCAGCAGTTTTTTTTAAATACGTAAGGGATTCAAACAAGTATAAAAAAGACAATGAGAGTGCATTGAAATAATCCAATCTTATATATTCCCTTGTGTCTCATTTAGCATAAAAACAGACAGACGGTACAAAACGATATGGATTAGAGCATTCTCCTCTCTCCTTCCTTGACTTTCATCTTTTATAATAAGCTGTGAATCTCTTGTCTTCAGAGGTTTCTCCTTTTCCTTTCAAATTAACATCTGGGGCGAAGGATGCAGTGGCGATTGAGATACAGACAATGGCTTTACTAGTAATTTCATTAAGAAAAACACTTCATTGAGTATTAGCACGAAACAGATGTTCTAAAATGGTTAGTAGAGATTTACAAATCCATTCTAATGTTGAGAGAAAACTGCAGAGATTTGAAGGAGAAATATTTCCAAACAAAACATTTTCAACAAAGTAGGTTCAAAGTTACAAACATTTTATTGAAATAATGCTGTAAATAGGTTTGAGCATTCAAATAATTTCTATTTTGATCAATATTTGGTAACTTTGATCTAGTACTTTACAAATAATTGTTATATTTTCAAATTTTTGTTGGTGCTTTTGTTCAGAGAACACTAATATTTAAAAATGAAATTTGATCCTTAATAATCCTACATACTAATTTGCTCATTATTCAGTGTCTGAACACCAGTTATGCTTAAATGCAATGTAAACACAATATACAGTAGTCCCTCGCTCCTTTGTGGTTTGTTTTCGCAAACTCGTTCTATTGCGGTTTTTCAATGTAAGGTTGGACATGACACAATTGTCTGATTGATGGATGAGCCGCTCGATTGGCATGAAATTGTTATTTAAAAATAATTATTTAGCACCAGCTGCACCTTTGTGCAACCCACAGCTGCAGAAAAAGCTTCCTCCTGCACCTCTGTTCAGCCCTAGCCTGGTTGTAACCAGACCCTGTCCTTCACTTCGCTTCGTACTAGGGTCTGGACTTTTCCCATTGAAAAACGTTTCTTGCTGGAGGCGTGGCCTCTGCTTAGGAACAAAACCATTGGATATTTTGAACAGGGAAAGCATTCTGCTCCCTCCCCTCAGAGCCACCCCCCGTGCTCTGGTGAACTTGACTGACAGCTGCTCCGCCCCCTGCTCCAGGAGTCCTGCAGCTTTTCTCTCGCTGCGCAAATTCTGTGTTTATATGTTATAAAACGTTTTAATACAATAAAATCAAACCATGGATCGCTGGTCCAGCTCACCAAAAGACCAGAAAATCTGCAGGGACTCGGTCAGCAATAAAACCCGAGTTTAATTCTCGTGACAACCTGAGGCATTTCCGTGTTCATTTTACTCAGCAGGAGGGTGGAGGAGAAGGAGGACGAGGGAGCGATTACTTAACTTTTGGGAGAAAAAAACAAAAGAAAACTCCAGATAAGGGATTAAGCAGGGGAAATTAATAAATTTGTGTCACATATAAAACAGTTCTGCATCGCTTTGAATGATGCCGTGCTCTGGTGAACTTGACAGCTGCTCCGCCTCTTGCAGCGTTTCTCTCGCTGCGCAAATTCTGTGTTTATATGTTATAAAACGTTTTAATACAATAAAATCAAACCATGGATCGCTGGTCCAGCTCACCAAAACACCAGAAAATCTGATGGGACTCGGTCAGCAACTAAAACCCGAGTTTAATTCTCGTGACAACCTGAGGCATTTCCGTGTTCATTTTACTCAGCAGGAGGGTGGAGGAGAAGGAGGACGAGGGAGCGATTACTTAACTTTTGGGGGAAAAAAAACAAAAGAAAACTCCAGATAAGGGATTAAGAAGGGGAAATTAATAAATTTGTGTCACATATAAAACAGTTCTGCATCGCTTTGAATGAGAACATGCCGCTGCTCGCTGACTGAGCGCTGGCAGAGCCCTTTTATAGGACGCTGCGCGCTGGGACTGGTGGGGGCGTGGGTTAGGGTCCAAAACTCCACCCCTTCTGTTCTCTGATTGGTCCGAACAAAAATCTACCGGAGAAATCCTTGTGGGTGGGTGAAATCCCAGACTGTGAAGTGAAGGGAAATGAGAATTGAGCGGAGCTGTGCAGGAAGGCGAGGGCCAGGCTAGTTCAGCCCACTCTGCAGGATAAACTTCCTCCTGCAACTGAACGGCTGATCTCTGTGCAGAGCGGAGAAGTGGGCCTGACCAAGAGTGCAGCAGGAGGCAGAGAGCTGAAATCATGTCATGCTGTGCTCTTTTAGAGCGTTTAGAGTTTAGAAACATTGGCCCTCATTCACGAAAATGTTCGTATTTTTATCCTAAATTTCTCCTACTTTTGTTCGTACGAAGCGTTCGTACGAACATGCCACGTCAGATTCAACAAAGTCTTCTATCCTCAAGAAAAGTGTGTAAATGGCTGCGTAAATTTAATGAATCCCACCTGTTCTATCAACCTGCGCGTGCTCGCGGAGAGGTCATTTACATAATTCCCACCCCTCAAAACACCATATAAGGCCACGTTTCCTGCCTTTTGACAGCAGGAAGTGTCCATTCATTCAAACTCAAGAAGTAAAAGGAGGAACTTCACGCGTTCGGAGATCTGCTCTCAGTCGCGCTGTGGCGCACCGCCACCCCCCACCGGTGTCGGATGGTCAAATATTTTTAATTTTAGTGTAAACAACTGTGTAGTTTCACTTATTCAGAAGAGCGTGGCGCACCGCTACCCCCCACCCCCCGCAAGTGTCGGATGTGTTTTTGAACAGAAGCATTTTAAAATGTCTCGAAACTACAGTTAACTTCATATTAATATAATGCATGTTGTCTCCCGTGGGTCGTACAGTATCAGAAATCAAGAATGAATGGTTTGATCTGAAAATGGCTTCAAAGAAACGTCTCGCCGCAGCACGGACAGGAGGAGATCAAGGAAAAGTCTGCGTTACCGAGATGGATGGAAAATAAATGCCACGCTGCAAGACGCGTGCCAACATGTTTTGTAGCACAAATGAGTCATGCGCGCACCTCCTGGTCATCGCGCAACCACATTCTGCAGGTTATATTTCGAATCAGATATAATAATCTATTGCTCCGATGGTGTTTGGCAGTCCAGCAATAGCATGAAAATCAGTCTTAATTCGTACTTGTTCTGCGGCGGTGTATGGGAATTTTATGTACCTGGGTGTTAATATGAGGAGCGGCTTTGATGACCAAGGGGAGCGCACGACTCACTGAAGCCTGCGCGACACACCAGACAAATTAAACTTAAAATTATAATTCTAATTCAAACAGAATAACCTATTGTCAAGAATAATTATGGTGCGTGATTTTTTTAAACCCAAAATATTTTCTAAATAACGAAATATGAAGTTATTAGTGGAGAAATCCGTCTGGATGACAGCAGACTGACGCTCCTAAATTATACGACAGGTCCGGACCACTCGTAAATTTTGTTCGTATCTGAAAAAAATCGTAGGATACGAAAACATTGTTGAATGCCACAAATGATCCTAAATCACTCGTACGCACAGTTTAAGAACAAATCTGTGCGTACGAACGGTTCGTGAATGAGGGCCATTGTTTAGAATATTGCAAGCGTGAGGGAAGAGTTTAAAATGCCTTAAATATATTTATATATACAATATAGTGCTGTGCGATATGACAATATATATCGTGGGGACGATTGAAACGTGTCTATCGTGCTACTTTCATTCTATCGTCTCTATTATGATAAATAAGAATAAAAAAATAACAGTCGCAAAGAGGCTTCATATTGTGGTTTTGCAACTTGACGGCGCTGCTTTATGTTTGACGCACGCGCGGGTTTGCGACACATGCTTTACGTTGTTAAACTCGAGAGCAATGGAGACGCAGGGGCATGAAGCCGGTGTCACAACAAGGAGAAACAGCTGCACAGGCAGCCCAAGGAAGAACTTTTACCAAAAAGAGGGGAAGCTCACCTTGTTAGCTTCCATTATTTCGCTCCGCTGAAACTCGGAGACAAAATGGGTCCAGAGGACACGAACCCAGAGTCCAACCGAGTCCGAACTCGGGTCCAGTTAACCAATACAAAACAGACCAGAGACACAACAGAACCAGAATCAAACGCAACGTTTTCTCTTTTCTGTTTCTTGCCTTGTTTACTCCAGATTCCAGAGCGGATTTCTTCTTCGTGGGTTTTATTAGCAGCCGTTGTTTTACCGCCACCTGCAGGAAAAATTTGGACCAAAGTAGAAACTTTTTCTACTTTGGTCCAAATTTCCTTGTTCTTTTTGTTCACATTCTTATAATTGTAACTGTATCTGTAGTAAAATAATAAAAAATAAAAAAAAAAAACTTTGGTCCAAATTTTTCCTGTACACACACACACATCGTGTTGTATATATCGTGATATATATCGTTATCTACATATATATATATATATATATATATATATATATATATATATATATATATATATATATATATATATATATATATATATATATATATATATATATATATATATATATATATATATATATATTATATATATATATATATATATATATATATATATATATATATATATATATATATATATATATATATATATATATATATATATATATATATATATATATATATATATATATATATATGTATGTATGTATATGTATGTATGTATGTATACAATATAGCTTGCTTTGCAACCTAATAATATTTCATTCAAATTATAGTTCATTTACTTGCATTTTTTCTTTTTCTCAAGGTGGGAATGCCAAGCTGCGTTACCAGATCACCTCAGGAAATTCAGGTGGGGTGTTTGATGTCGAGCCAGAGGTGGGCACAATCTTCATTGCTCAGCCTCTGGACTATGAACAGAACAAAAGGTATGAACCCACTCTGCAAGGTGAAGAAATAATCCTGTAAGGAGTATGTTATCACCGGTCCCTAAATGCATTATTCAGTGTTTGGTTTTTGTTTTTTCTTTTTGTTTTTTCTGCTTTGGTAGAATTTTGATCTGGTCGTTCTAACTTTGTCCAATTTTAGTTATATTATTTATTTTACTTTAAATTTAATATTTTGATTATTTTACTGTATATGTGTTTTTTGTATCTGACAGCATTTATTTGTATTTAATTAAAAAAATCATCTTTGCTTAAATCTCAGATTTCTGCCTTCTCGTTTTGACACAAAAAATCTACATAAACATGCTCAGTTCTGTAAAAAAGAGATGTTTGTTAAAAAAAACACACACACACACAAAACAAACTAAATAAAACAAAATCAGTTAAAGAAAATTTGCCGTTGTACACCATATTATCTGACCATTTAGTTTATTTTTCAATATTTTACCATGTAACATTGTCAAATGTAAAGGTAATTCCTACATTTGGTCAATGGGAAAACATTAAAGAAAAGGGGTCAAGTTTTTACATCCATTCACTACGATTGTCACTGACCAGGCAATTAAAAGTGAGAAAAGAAGACAAATCAAATGCTACACAAAAAAAGATGCAACAATAACTGCAAACTCAGCACAACTAATTAATCCTGTATGAAGATACTCTGTCTTCAATCACTTTGTTGGCAAAGTGACCCCACAACAAATTAATAAAGATAGCTTTATTTTCTCCCTCTCAACAGGTAGCTTGATTGTTATAATTTGACTTTCAAATAATTTTATAAAATATTGGTATGTGATAGGATGAGTTTTCAGACTAAAGTTTCTCACAATGTCAAAACGTGTGCTCAGGTACAAGCTTCATGTCCTGGCTTCTGATGGAAAATGGGAAGATTATACAACAGTGACCGTAAACGTAGTGAACAAGAATGATGAGGCACCAGTCTTCACCGTTAATGAGTACTACGGCAGTGTAACAGAGGAGCTGGATGGTTCACCCGTGTTTGTCTTGCAGGTACAGTGCAGTTATTTCAACTTTGATATTTTCACTTTTTCCACATTTGTGTAATTACTACTTTCTATGGTAAGTTATACATTTTACCAGCTTACCAAAAATAATATCTGCTGGTCTTCACTGCCAAGTTAATTCATCCATCCATCCATCCATCCATCCATCCATTATCTTTTATCCACTTCTTCCATTTTGGGTCACAGGGATTTCCGGTGCCCATGTCCAGCAATCACTGAGCGAGGGGCGGGGTAGACCCTGGACAGATTGCAAGTCCATCACAGGGACACATAGAGACAAACAAGACAAACAACCATTAACTCTCTCACTCACACCTAGGGACAATTACCAATCAGTCTAACATGCATGTTTTTGGTCTGTGGGAGGAAACTGGAGTACCCGGAGAAAACACGCATGCATGGAGAGAACATGCAAACTCCACCCAGAAAGGCCCCTGGACCGGGATTTCAACCAGGGACCTGCTCGCTGAGAGGCAGCAGCTTTCCGCCGCGACTGTAAATAGTATAATTTGTCTATAAAATTGTCATGAGTACACCTCTTCTTAATATTGTGTCCTTATTAACATTAAACACAAAGAATATAGATAAACTTACAATAACTTTATTATTAGTCTGTAACAGAAACAACTTAAAGTGCATGAAAAAAAAATTAACTCCTTATTTAAACTGTAAACATTTTTGACCATTTGATACCGAAAATTAAAATATAATCAACAAATAATAATACATTTAAATTGCTCAGCAACATTTTAACTAGGGATGCACCGATCCACTTTCTTTTTTTTTTACTCCCGATCCGATCCCAATATCTAAATCTGGATATTGGCCAATACCGATACTGTTCCGATATCATCATCATTATTGGTTTTATATGAGGCTGTAATATTCTCCTCTCAAGTACAATGTGTACACATATATGCATGCATGTCCAAAAAGGCAACTTGAGGTAAGTTTTATTAATGTTGGATAAGTTTCAAAGTTGCAATTAAATTCTGCTAACACAAAACGTGTTTTATTTTATTCCTAGTTTAAACTGGATATTAAAGTGATTAATTTAAGTGATAGCTTGTTTAAAGTTATTTTATATATTATTTTAAATAAGGGGGCAATAAAATGTTTTTTCTTCTTTATTCATTCAACCTTTATTTAGTCAGGTGAGTCCCATTGAGCCTCGTGGACTCATTTACAAAAGCGACCTGCTACAAACTAAAGAATGATGAACAGCAATGATACAATTACCTTAAACAAATAAACAAAAGAAAAACTAGCAAAACTAGCAAAACATTATAAGGTAGATGTATAAAATCAAAAACAAGAACATATCTGCATTGGTATTTGCCAGGATTCCAACAGGGTATTTAGAGAGGTCAAGGCCGAGAGCTTCAGATCTTTTTGTAAGATATTCCAGGAAGCAGGAGCGGAGTAGGAGAAGGCCCTTTTTCCAAATTCAGTCCTCACTGATGGAACACTGCAGGTGATCATGTCCTGAGAGTGCACGCTCTAGCTGCACTCACGCAGAGACATGTAGGAGATGTATGAAGGACAGCAGACCAAGAAGTGATTTAAAGATGAAAATGTACCAGTGGAAGAGTCTGCGTGAAGTTAATGATGTCCAGTTAACCAGTGAATACAGGGTGCAGTGGTGGGTACGATAATCACAGCCAGTTATGAATCTTAGTGCACCATGATAGACAACATCCAACATCCGCAGGGTGCTTGTAGGAGCATTCATGTAGATAATGTCACCGTAATCAATGGAGGGAAGGAAAGTCACAGATACAAGGCGTTTCCTAACATTCAGTGTTAGACATGATCTGTTTCTGAAAAAGAAACCCAGTTTAACTTTCCACGTGGAGTTTAAAAGAGAGATGTGAATCGACCAGGATACCCAAATATTTATAGGAATCAACAAACTCAATTGGGACACCATTTGAGGATAAAATCAGAGGAAGATCTGCTGGGACCGACTTCCTACTTGAAAAAAACATCCCTTTTGTTTTATCAGCATTTAGGACAAGTTTGAGACGGAACAAATCTGACTGGATGATGTCAAAAGCGGATTGCAGTAACTGGAAAGCCTTAGCTACTGTTTTAGCTCGACAGTAAACAACTGTATCATCAGCATAGAAATGTAAGGATGCATCAGGGATGCTCTGACCTACATTAGCTATGTTGATTGTAAAGAGGGTGGGTCCTAAGACTGAGCCTTGTGGTACACCATTTTTAACTGTTAAATAACTGGAAGAAGTACCGTTATGCTGAACACATTGCCTCCGATTGGACAGATAATTAGAAAACCAACCAATGGTGTGATCAGAGAAACCGATTTCTGAGAGCTTATGACACAAGATGTTATGATCCACAGTGTCAAAAGCTTTAGACAGATCTAAGAAAAGTGCAGCACAATAATTCTTAGCATCCAATGCTTCAACAACGTCATTCAGAACCTTCAGAGAAGCAGTTGTTGTGCTGTGTTGTTTCCTGAAACCAGATTGATGGAGAGGTAAGATGTTAAATGAGTCCAGATAATTTTTGATTTGAGAGTTTATCAGTTTTTCTAGAACCTTGGCTAAAATGCAGAGTTTAGAGATCGGTCGATAATTGTTCAGTGAGGTGGGGTCACCTCCCTTCAGCAAAGGAAGAACAAAGGCTGTTTTCCAAGCATCCGGAATGGTGTTTTGGCTTATGGATAGATTAAAGATGTGGGTCACAGGGACTGTGATGATATGAGCAGCCAGCCTTAAGAAATAAGGTGGAAGTTCATCTGGACCTGCAGATTTTTTAGGATCAAGATCTTTTAACAGTTTATTTACCTCACTGACTGAGAACGGAGAAAAAGAGAAGGTGTGATTAACTGAGGATTGACTTGTAGGAGGGATTTGATTTGTAGAAGTTTGATTATTAGATGAAGTGGCTGATTTTCCATTTGTAACTGTGTCAAATAATGAACTAGAAGCAACAAAATGTTTGTTGAAACAGTTCAGGATCTCGTGCTTATTTGACACAGGAACAGAGTCAACGAGAAGTTGTGATGGGAGGTCAGATGATTGGGGGATGTCTGAGAGAGATTTGATGGTTTTCCAGAATTTTTTAGGATCGTTTAGATTTTTGGAGGTCTGAGATAAGAAGTAGTTATGTTTTGCGGCTTTAATGGCAGTTGTGCATTTATTCCTCAGCTTCCAAAAATTAAACCAATCAGTGTCTGAGTCTGATGTTCTTGCTACGGCCCAAAGATGATCTCTCCTGTGGCCCAAAGATGATCTCTCCTTTATGCACTCTTTTCATTCAATGTTTTCTTTTTGATTAATTTATTTCATTTTGTCTCATTTAAATAATTAATTAAATATTAAATAGCTTTACATCTGCTAAGTTCTTGGCATAAAACACAGGCATGTTTCTGTTTTTAGTATTTTACATTGCTTTATAATGTAGCTGTTTTTGTTTATTTTTTATATGTATACTTGTATTGTATTTTTCAATTCATATGTTTTTTTATGATTGTCTCCTGTTGTACTTATAAATGTCTCCTGGAGGGTAAACTATATCTTGGCTGTAAGTATCAAGCTGCAAAATCCTTCATTTTCTACAGCTGATAGCTGTTGGTCATTAATTACGATGAAGTTTAGCAACTTCTCTGTAAACATTTGAGCTCCGGGGTTTCAGCAATATGTTTTTCTTATTCAGTCCTGGGCGGGTGCTCTGATTTCGGTCAGCCGCTCTCAGTCTGTCCCTCCTCCGAGACGGGCAGGCAGACTGAGCGGGTTGATTGGGCGTGGCTGGCCAGGGTCGGGCTGCTGTTTAGGTTCAGTGAGAGTGGCGTAAAGCTGAAACCACGGAGCTCGAATGTCCAACATAAAACTAACTTGACCGCAGTTTAATGTGATGATATGGCTCTGCAAACATTGCACTTTGCTGTCTTGTGGTGTTTAGTGTAAAATACTTACACACAGCGGACATGTTTCGGTGAAAGGTTGGCTAGTTGTTAGCAACAGTGCTGCTCACTCAGTCTTCACTCCGTAGCTGGCTGCAAACTATGAAATGGATTTCCTGAATGTGAGGCAGGTCTTATTACTCTGGGTTCATAAGACACACCTCTGTTCAGGAAATCCATTCCATAGTTTGAAGCCAACGTGTGGAGACGTTTCATTAGACACAAGACATGCATCATGGATTGTAAATATCAGCGGGTTGGATCGGAAAAGGCTGATACGTAAATGATGCTAGTATCGGAGGCCGATACCAAAACCGTATCGGATCGACCCATCCCTAATTTTAACTCATTGTTATATAAAACACTTTGACTTACAAAACAAAAATTAATTAAACAATTTGTGCTTTTAAAAAAAAAATCTAAATGAGGAAGTCGGGATCAATGAGCACACTCATCGATAAAACTAAAAAAAAAATGTCAACGCAAAAGAGGAAAAAGGGGGCAGGTAACCCTCTCGCTTTGTGTTAACTCTTTGTCACATGCATGCTGTGGGTGACAAGTGTCTAGAGAATAAAAAAAACAGCTTACTGAGGAGGTGAATATACCATACCATGCCATACTAATTCATTTATAGAGCACTTAAAATAGCAACAAGGCCAACCAAAGTGCTGTACAATAGAACCAAACAAGCACAGCGGACAGGTAAACATAAAATACAGTCAAATAAAATTATAGATACAAATAGCAGCAGATAATAACTAAATGGCTAACACTGTAGAATACAGACAGGATGAAAACAAATCACACAGTGTTAAAGGCCAGGGAATAAAAGTAGATTTTTAAGCAAGACTTAAAAACAGTGAGAGTGGGAGCCTGCCTGACACACAGTGGGAAGTCCTTCCACAGGTCAAGTATATTTTGTTTGCAAAGAATAGATTCCTAACATTCATTAAACATTACTTCTTTATTTACAAAAATAAAACATCAAAATCGACAAACATCGATAAAGCTAAAACATTTTGTCAACGCGAAAGAGGAAAGAGGGGACAGGTGTCGCTCTCGCTTTGAGTTAACTCTTTATTGCATGTGTGCTGTGCGAGTGACATCCAGAGCATCATAAAAACAGCAATGGAGGTGTCGGAGTTATTTATTTATCGTCTCAGCAGCAGAGGGGAGTGACATCGTTTAAGCATGGCTCCCAAAATGACAAGGCAGCAATATTTGTTCATAACTTTATTATTAGTAAACATGAGAGATATGAGCAAACCGTTGCTGGAACGCATGCAACAAAATGAGAATGGTGAGAAAAAGGGAAAAAAAAGACTCCCTGCGGAGAGAAAAATATGAGTCCAACATTGTTTTTGCAAAGTTGCACGTCAACGCAACATCAATTTTAGTGACCTCTGATTGGCGTAACCAGGTGTCATTACAGTTGACATGTACAGCAATCGTACTGTATTTAGCCTTAGTCAGCAGTTTCAGGTAGGATTTGATGTTGTTCACTCTTTCCACTGGAATGCATTTGACCATGATAACTGGAGTCACTAGTACCCCATTTTGGATTATGAAGCAAGCTGCCATTTAGAAGGGTGAGCTTCTCAGCAGGTGTGTCACTGAGTGAGGGAAATCTATAGGTAATGTGAATGGGCCAGAGGTCAACTGGGGGCTTAGCCTTAGCACTATGCTTACTCCGGACCGTCATCCAGTCGACCTGGGGTCCCGGCTGCTCAGTGTCTGCTAGAGGACCACTACCAGGAGCTATAATAGTATGTTTTTTTTATGCATAGCATACAGTTGTTTAGCTGCACTGCCCAGTCAGGTGATATGGTAGGGTCCATTAACTGTTGACGAAGGGCCCTTCCAGCAGGAAGAACAATTTTCATGAATGAGGTGGTGTTCTTAGTAACCAACAGTGATTAGAGTGAAATTTGTTGAAGTAACTTTCACACAAATGACATCATCTACGATTCCCTAACAACATATGCCACAAATATTAAATAATCTCCCTCTTTTTTGTCTGTTATTCACTGAACAAGATAGTTTCCTCTAATGATGATATGTGGACACAGCAATTTGAAAGAGTCAGAGTCAGAGTCAGAGAGTCTTTATTGTCATTTGCACCGCATGTGGTACATGTGATGAAAACGAGATTATGTACACGGGGTCCCAGTTACATCCAACAACAAATGCAAGAGAAAAACAGTAATAACATCTAGAATTAACTAAGAAAAACATCAACTAGTAATACACTAAGCCTAATATAGTGGAAATAAACAGCAGCACGAACATGAGTTTGTATGAGCAGATGGTCACAGATGAACACAGATGAACACAGCAACAAGAAAACAGATCAGCATCAGCACAATGTGATATTTTGCAGTGTTTATTTTTTATTTTATTTATTCATGAGTCTAACAGCCTCAGGGTAGAAGCTGTTCCTCAGTCTAGTGGTTCTACATTTGATGCTCCTCAACCTCCGTCCTGAGGGGAGTGGGGCAAAGAGTGAGTGTGCTGGGTGAGTGAGGTCTTTCATGATGCAGGTGGCTCTTTTCCTGCATCTGGAGGTGTAAATGTCTGTGATGGTGGGGAGACTGACTCCAACAGACTTCTGTGCAGCCTTCACCACTCTCTGTAGAGCTTTCCTCTCTTCAACTGTGCAGCCTCCATGCCACACGTTGATGCTGGAAAAATAAAGCATTATCAGACTTGGGAAACTCACTTATTTTATTTATTTGTTTGTTTATTTATTCATTATATTTTAATATTACAAAAATGCACACTTAACTATTCTCTTTGTCTTGCTGTGGTTATGATGTTGTAGGTGACCGCATCTGACCCAGATAAGGATGCTGACCAAGAGGCCCTGCGCTACTCCCTCCATGGTCAGGGTGCAGAGAGTGAATTTATAATTGATGAGGTCACAGGAAAGATCTATGCCCAGCGGACGTTGGACCGTGAAGAGCGCGCTGTTTGGCGTTTTGTTGTCCTGGCAACAGATGAGGGTGGTGAGGGTCTAACAGGCTTCACAGATGTCATCATCAATGTTTGGGACATTAATGACAATGCACCCATCTTCCCCTGCGCTCTCAGTTGCCACGGAGATGTAGCAGAGAACTCTGTATCTGGGACTTCTGTTATGGAAATGAGTGCAACCGACCTGGATGACTCGGCAGTGGGACAAAATGCTGTTCTTTCTTACAGGATAGTGGGCAGTTTGGATGCCACAAACATTGAGTTAGGAGGAATTCCTACCTTCTCAGAAATGTTCACTATCAGCCCCACCACAGGAACTATTGCTGTAGGGATTGGTGGTCTGGACAGAGAACAGGTTGAGTCCTACTTCCTAGTTGTGGAGGCCAGAGATGGGGGAGGAATGACAGGAACTGCAACTGCAACCATTCAGATCAAGGATATGAATGACCATGCTCCAAGATTCATTGATCACTCCTGCCTGGCACGGATCTCTGAGAATGCAGAACCCCATGCAGAGGTGGGTCAGAATGGCTGAAACAGTACTCCTGCTGCTATAATATTTTTGTTTCATACATTTATATATACTATTTTCATATGAATTAATTATTCAACTCGTACTGATTTCCACCCAAATTATCAAAATGACAACTGATTTTGCATTTATGTACTTTAGATACAGATTCAACCTAAATTCATCCACTACATTTGCCAATGGTTGCTTATTGATAGCTTAAGTGCAAAAATATGCTGTTTATTCAAACAACAGTTTTACCATAAAAAAGGCAAAGGAATATGATGGGGCAGTACTTGAATTAACAGATAGATTTGCAGGATTTTTGTCGCAGACACTTTTTGACTTACAGTAAGTGCATTTGTGAAGGTCTCTGCCTCACACAACTAATACTTTAACTTAATCTAGGGACAAATTGTGACGTGTCTATAGCAGGTGAGTTATATTGTTTAATAATAATGATAGTGAATTTGAAATATATTGTGTTGTGTATTGTGTAGAGGTACATTTGAATATTAGAATGCCCCTGATGCTTTTTAATTGCTCAATGTGAAACCAGGGTCTTCAGTTTTTTTGACACGTTTCATTTTACACCTGCTTTTTTTGTATTATTTCATGGCAAACTCTTTATTTTAAGTGCAACAAATTGTATTGTAGTCATTTATATCTGTTAGTCCTCTCTGTCTTTCCATGCACTTTTATTGTGCATCTTTTGGGTAGTAGTGTTAAACCTGGTGTATGCTATTTTGAACTTTATGATATCACAAAGTAATATTGCTTGTTTTAAGGTCTTGGAACTGACTGCAGAAGATTGGGACACTGGAGAAAATGCCCAGCTGACCTTTAGTGTTGTGGCTGGAGATCAAGAACAGAAATTTTACATGGTCAGTCTCAAACAGGAACAACGGGGCATCTTGAAGCTCAAGAAACGTTTGGACTATGAAAGACACAGTGAGCAGAGGTTCAATCTCACACTTAAGGTGCATAAAGTAATTTTGATTCAACCTGTGAGTGTTTTTCTCCCCATTTTTTTTTGTTTTGTTTTTTGTTTTGTTTTTAATTAGAACAAACTGTTTATTGGGTTCTGGAAAATACAATTCAAAATGTTGAAAATTATTATAAATGAAGATTCTTACTTGGTACCTAAAAGTTAAGAAGTCACACTGACAATCTGAATTTAAATATTTAGATATTGTCAGAACATAGTGAATTGTACAAAGTTCTGAGACTTGTTTTCAAGCAGCAAGTACCGTAGTTGTTTTTTTGTTTGTTTATTTATTATTTCATTTTAGTATTATTTTTAATTTAACATTCATCATTTAATATACTCAATTTACCCACAGTTTCCAACATTTATTTTTGTGGAAAACATTCTTATTCACTTTAGACTGCCTTAGAAACACTGTAATCCAGTCCATCATTGTTTTATCTGACATCAAGATTTTAACACTACCTGTATACATTAGGGTTCTACTTTTCCATCATGTTTGATAGTGTTTGTTTTATTTAGGTTGAGGACCTGGACTTCTCAAGCTTCTTGCACTGTGTGGTTGAAGTGGAGGACTACAATGATCATGCTCCAGTTTTTATTCCACACTTTCTGTCTCTGGCCCCCCTTCCTGAAGATGTCATTGTGGGAACCAGTGTGGCTCATCTGGTGGCCAGTGACTCAGACACAGGCCAGAACCAAGACATCACCTTCAGCCTGTCAGAGGACTCAGATCCTGATGGTCTGTTCACTATTGACCAGTCTGGTGTACTTTCAGTGGCTCATCCACTAGATCGAGAGAAAACATCCCAGCATACCTTAGTTGTCATAGCAACTGATCATGGGATTCCACCTTTAACAGGCAGTGCCACAGTTCAGCTGCCTTTATTGGATGTAAATGACAATGGACCAGAGTTTGAGGCAGCCTACTCCCCCGTAGTTTTTGAGAATGCGGCTGGACCACAGGTAGGCTTGTATCTTTTTGATTTGATACCTTTACTCATACTGTGTTTTACATTAGTGATGAGAGAAATACTGCAGGAAGACTAAGGATCAGTGTCATGGATGGAAACTTGTTCCTCTAAAAAGTGACAATTCCTCATACTTTACCTCTTTGTTTAGGTAGTAAGGTTGAACCAAACATCAAGGCTTCTCCTAGCTGTGGACAAGGACTCCCCTGAAAACGGACCTCCCTTTCATTTCACATTGCCCCCGGGGTATCGCTACAGCAATGATTTCTACCTTCAGGACAACTTGAATGGAACAGCAACACTAACCGCTTTGAGGACATTTGACCGTGAGCGCCAGAAAGAGTTTCTCCTTCCTATAATTATGAGTGACAGTGGTCATCCAGCCAAAACAGTGACCAGCACCCTAACTGTGACCATCGGTGATCAAAATGATCACCCTCATGTGGCAGGGGAAAAGCAGATTTCCATCAATAGCCATAGAGGTGAGTTTTTTTCTTTTCTTTCTATTTGTAGATGAGGAAAAACTGTGCCCAGTCACATCTACCTCCTAAACATGTTTAAAACATTAACACATCAAGTATGGGTAGTGGGAATGTTTCTCAGACAGTTCAAACAGTTTAACCATTGTGTCCCCACATGCTCCTCTCGACAATTTTATTTTATGGTACTATTTTGGATAAATGTGAAGTTGTGGTTTTGAGAGAAGACCCTTATTCAATTGACAAGAAAGGGCTTATTCAATTGATGTTGCTGAAAGCTACTGACTGTAGAGTCAGTGTTTCCAACCTTCAGCCATTCACATTTATCATTTTTCATCAGCCATTAAACACAAACTTCAATCAGTGGCATTTGGAAAACAGTGAAATAACTATTTTCTCTCCGAATAATTAGAATGTTGAACATCAGCACAGCAAACTATTGCAGCTTTGTTAACGTTATAGTTTATCTCAGAACAAACATAAAGATGACAAGTTTAATAGCCAAAAACACAGCAAAATTCTCATGTCACCGCTGATGTCACTGAAGTGAAGTTGCTGCAAATATTAATCAGAAAAAGTGATATATTCAGTTTAACAATGTACAATGCAGAGTCATATGTTGAGTGAGTTGTCCTCATTTTGTTCTGCAGCTTTTTATGTATAGATGATATTATAATATTTTTATACAACTTTGTTATGAGTAAAATAAATCCAGAAGTCACAATTCACTTGTTTTGTTGTTCAGATCTTATAATGAGAACTCACTTTATTGCTGATTATTTATCTCTCAGCGAGAAGGTTGCCGGTTCAAATCCCGATCCGGGGGCCTTTCTGGGTGAAGTTTGCATGTTCTCCCCGTGCATGCATGGGTTTCCTCCGGGTACTCCGGTTTCCTCCCACAGACCAAAAAACATGTATGTTTGGCTGATTGGTAACTCTAAATTGTCCCTAGGTGTGAGTGAGAGAGTGAATGGTTGTTTGTCTCGTTTGTCTCCGTGTGGCCCTGTGATGGACTTGCGACCCGTCCAGGGTGTACCCTGCCCCTCGCACTGTTATTGCTGGATATGGGCACCGGCGACCCCCGTGACCCAAAATGTAAGAAACGGGTAAAGATAATGGATGGATGGATGGATATTTATCTTCAATAGCCTATATGCCACGGGTTTCCGTTTCAGCACCTCCGCAGTCATTACACAGTCGGCGCACTTCCGGTTAGCGGGAAAGACACGAACATAAATGACTAAATACAATTAATAAAACATCAGCATACACACCAATAACAACTCTATACACATATAAAACCATATAAAATTATGGCGACGTTCCCCCTACGGATAGCCGCGATAAATGTTCGCCGAAACCCCCCCGCGGAACAGCTGTTCCCACCGGTGGGCGGACACAACGGTACTCACGTGTAGTGCCGGTAGCGCGCGGCCGCTTCCCGTTTCGGCTCGTTGTTATGGTAGGCTACTAGGAGCTAACGCTGACAACAGCGGAGGTGGATGGGAACCGGAAGTGGCGGGTAGGTGTTCGATTTTACCGGAAGTACGTCACGCCCCCCCGTGGCATATAGGCAATTAAAAGTAGAATGATCTGCCTATTCAAGTTAGAGCAATATATTTCCTTTTTCTCCAACCTGCAAAAGACCTGTACACCTCTGTTGATAATCTGAAAACACTGTTTTTATTTATTTACCAGACATTAAAAGCCATAAATGACAACAAGCTGATTTTGTTGTGTTAAACTTGTTTTCCTCTAAAGCTCATGGCAGACACACCCACGAGCTAAAATCCGTTGGTTCAAGGTGTGCCTTTAACTGTTGGATGCATACATTTGTATTAATATTTTTTTTCCTTGATTATAATCACTATCTATTCAAGAATGAGTTGTATTCATATGCTAAATTATTTATGTTTAAATCATTTCAAATGTAATTTATTGTACTGATGAGATATAAACATGTTCATAGCTTGAAACAGAACAAGCACATTCAGGACTTTCAACGTGTTTTTTTCTTCTGTCTTTCTTCTGTCTTATTAGTAGTGTTATGACTTTTAGGATCTTAGCCAGGTCCTGTTATTACAAAGATACCATGCACATCGCCTAACAAAACACTAGCTTGTGACATGTACAGATGAAATATCAAAGCAAAACATCATCCTTAGTTTCAGATATAAACTTTTCTGCTCTGCATTTTCATAGTTTATAGCATTTACCCACAGACTTGTTTTCTCTTTCTTTTGATTTTCAGGTCAAAACATCATCCTTAGTTTCAGATATAAACTTTTCTGCTCTGCATTTTCATAGTTTATAGCATTTACCCACAGACTTGTTTTCTCTTTCTTTTGATTTTCAGGTCGGATGCCAACAACAGTTCTTGGAAAAGTTTATGCTCCAGACCCTGATGATTGGGACAACAAGACCTATATTTTTGAGGGACATATGCCAAGGTAAAACCATATTTAACAGG